>JAVYIG010004682.1:7500-155048 GCA_035222895.1 Strongylocentrotus droebachiensis | reverse complement strand
ATAGCAATCTGCTTAATTTGAGATTTGTATCATTTTGTTAATGGTGGACTGTCTAAGTATAGGCCTATTAGATTCTCTAATAGAAACCTCTTGTGACGCTTTTTTCTGGTCATATCTTTATTAATATTTGGTCAATTTCACTGGTAGAAAAAAGCAAGCTAAAATCTACATTGTCTTCTTTTAAGGTACTATGTCCCATTTGCAGGCCAACAAAAATGAAAAGTTGAATTCCACCGGCATTTGAAAGATAATACTAATCTAGAACTTCCCTCAAAACGAAAGGGCTTGAAAAGGTCTTTTTGTGGGAAAGTAACGGCCGTTGTCGAATCGACTTTAGGGATTGCAATCCTTTTAGTAAATAGTCTGATTTTCAGACCCTTGTACCGAATGGTTGTACGTTTTGTGCTGCGCAAAGAATCAATCAGTTTAATTTTGGCCATTACCAGAAGTTGGGTTACTAATGTAGACAAATGCTTATGTACCCTCCCGGCCCTCCACTCGGTGTTATTTGGGGTACGCATATGCTCGTTCCCTCTTTTTGAAAGCACTCCCTATCTGAGGACTGCCAACATTTTCGAACCCCCCTTTCGCGGGCTATTCACAGGCTTTTCCTGCCTTGGAGACCCCCCTAAATCAGTAAAAATGCTCAACGTACCCCCCTAAATTCCGAATAATTTCTTAGGAGTCCAAAGAGATGAGAGAAAAAATATAAAAAAAACCCTTTTTAAAGAAATCTCCGGGTGAAAAGTCAAATACACCCCTTTTTTTACAATTCTCGGGGCGGACTTTGTCGCACGAAAAGTACCCCTTTACCGGACATTTTGGTAACACGCATGCGGTCATTCCGACCCCTGAGTGGGGGGGGGCGGGTGTACCCTTTACAGCTCATTGTATGTATGTTATTACCATAGGAAAAAAAGAAGTCAGTTAGTTACTCAGTAGCGTCTGACATTGATGTCTAGAAAGTAAAGGTTTTCTATCTTTTTATTTGTCGTACAGGTAATTTTTAATGTTTCAATAGCACTGCATCAAGTCTCTTATCTCACTACTGACCTGGTAATCTCTATTTTGCGACTTGTTGCGAACTATTCAATAATTTGAATACCATTTCCTTTCAAAATTCGACTATCAAACTTAGAGATGCGGAAACTGAAACCCTTACACATTTACCTGTAAATCGCCTGGAGGGGTAACAAGAATAGTATTATGATAAATGGGAAAGCCTCAATGGTCTAATCAAATTTCTGCACCGTAGCTTAAGTAAATTTAGACATGATAAAACATTTTGCATTTTAATATGGCGTTATTTCTGCTTTAAAGCAGCCAATATGACCCCCCCCCCCTAAAGAAAATGTATATATATTTTTAAAAATCTCACTGTATACGAAGACGTATATTAGCAATTTTTTCCTAAAATTATACTGCGTATATTTTGACATTCTAATCATCAACTCGTCATCACAATGAAGTGACCTAGTAATGATGGTGTCATATTTATCATAAATGAAAACTGAATACAAATATTCTTTTCAGACTTCAGATTTTTCATCCTAGTTAGCTCCAAATTTAAATGCCCGAATCATTCCATTAAATGCACTGTAAACATTGAAATGTCAAGGGCCGATAAAATAAGTTGTAAGTTTTAGGCGCAGGGACTATAAGCACCAAGCTATATGCTCACAACCAAAAGCCCAAAGTGTGTGCGCAAGCATATATCCTGTATGTCGTATAACTGCACACACACATGGTTTAACCAAAAATCACCAGTTGCATCCGTGTTCTGTCTTCATAATCGGGTTGCAGGGCAGTTGTTATAACTGTCCATTAAAATAATGTTGTGGCTATGAAACGTTCGGAAGAAGTAAAAAATAAAAAAAATAAAAAATAAAGTAAAATAGGCACAAAAAAAAAAGAATTTTTGAGCTTTTAAATTCTTGAGCTTTTACATTCGTTTTATGTTGCTGTGCAAAACAAGGGATTGCTCTTCAATTGTGGCAAGAAATATATTGACCAAACTTTCATGCCACATGATTGTGTACACCCACATGCGCATTTATGTAAACAGTGCATGCGACATTCAGCTAGACTGAGTCAATTTCTTATTGACGATTTAAAAACCTAAAATTATACACTTCTTCTGCGCTACATAATCTACTTTATTCAATTGCTTCCAGTCAGCTTCTTTCACATTTACGATTGCATGACCAGAGCTCGAATTAATTTGTATTTGTTTCTACTTTAGTTTTCATCAGTGGATGCTAATCGTACTATCATTAAGTAAATGACTGATACAGTCATAAGATTAATTGTTATCAAGCTTCGATATTTCTTTCATACTGCCATACCTATATCAATAGATACCTTAATACTAATCAGGGCTATGTACAGACAAATATCCCGTAAGATGACCAACAGGTACTTATAGTTTAAAGAAATAATATATAGCTTATTATGTCTTTATTGTTAAGTCCTGAATCGAGTCATCATAATGTTGAAAATGATGCTTAATTCCTTCTTACAGTTGACCGATATGAAATGATCACCACGACTACTGCTGACGTGACACCTAACGAAAAGGTAAGAATTGTCTCAAGGGCATCACATATCCGGTAGATCATGGTACTTTTGAGTGAATCGAAATAGCTTGATCACAATTATATATGAAAATATTTGTCTAAACAGTTTATACAAATGTACTTATGTTTTCGTTTTATTATTGCAATTTATGTGCTGACTGGGCTAGTCTCTCGAATTTCAGTTAACGGAGCAGCCAGCTGAAGGGCACCGGGCCTCACCAGGCGGAGCTGAGTATTGAAATGGGTGTTGCAAAATTGTTTTGGAGTTTCTGATGGTATATCAATATTATCAAATCAAATAAACTTGACTTTACTTGTACTAAAGAGAACTGTTGCTGAGCTAGCGCCACGAGCGTCCCTGGACGGTGTGTGCGCTCTATAATAAAGTTTAAACTATTATTATATTTTGACTCCCCAAAATGAATCCTTCAGGAGATTATGATTGAAGTACCGACAACATAAATGTTTTCAATTTGCAAGCTAGTATTTGAATAAAATTCTGTCTATTTAATTGATTGTGTAATGTTAATATTAGGTGGATCTAGGTTTTGCTAGCGTTCATACAATTTGTATTCTCTCTTTGATTGGTGCTGCCTGTTTGATATGTACAGCCTTTTATATTTGTATTATCTTTTTTCACAAAGGTATGGCCAACTTCTCTCTTTAGTGGTTACAAGAAGCAGATGACTATATGGTGCAAAGATTGCACAAATCCCCGTTATCAGATTGGATGGTAAGTCACAATCGCGAATCGCTTTAGCAGTCTATTGCATTAAATGCGATGAAGTAAAAATGTATCTACGTGTGTTTTGAGGGGGCGGGGGCGTAATTTTTTTTCCCCACTTGAGCTCCGGACCCCCAGTATGAACTCATTTGCATACAGCCAATTAGAGCTCATCTTGTCAATAACAAGCTTTCCGCGTGCTAAAGATGCGAAATTCAAAACGGTGCGAAGCTCTGGGCTTCAACACACACGTACACACAGCGCCTTGCCTATATCAGCATGCATGGTGTGCGTGCATAGGCATAGGCTTGCAAATGTTTCATTTCTGCTCTAGCATCTCTACCTTAAGCAAATTTATTACAGATCTACAAATATCAGCTTATGAAATTGGTGTGCAAAACTGTTTCTTAGCACTATTAAGTTAAAATTATTCTAGCAATCAAGGATTTGCCTTTCTCGTCATCGAAGCCACTATATATTATAGGGACTCATGTCTAAAGATTTTACGGTTGATAATTTATTATAGATCTAGACTATAAGCAGTGTGGGTAAAACAAATGTTTACCCCTAGAAAATTTCTAATTATTTAAAACATCATTGATGAACATTAAATTGTTATTTGTCTTATGAAAGAGTGTTTTATCAAAAATCGTTTGGTACCATTTTTGTGTGGTATGTTTTCACGCTTGGATGAACAGGAGACATTGTTTGCGAGAGTGCAAACATCGGCTTGCGCCAAAGTTGCTTATGTTATGTTTGAATAAAACAATTGGGATTTGGGTATTAATTCGTTCTTTGCAGATCTAAATAACATCCCTAACAAAAATAATCATGCCACAGATATCAAATATCAAATATCAAATATCAACGAACATATGTGAGCGTGTGTGAGTGTGTGTGTGACTTTGCTTCTGCAAAAACCATTTGCAATGCATTTCATTTGATACATTCAATTCATTCGTTCACTCTGCTAAGCCCAACATAATACATGCTGTAGGCATCACTTTGGCGCAACTCGATTGCTGCACTCTTGCAAACAATGCCTCCTGTTCATCCAAGCGTGAACACATACCACCCAAAAATGATACCAAATGATTTGGGATAAAAACACTCTTTCATGAGATGTATAATAATTTACTGTTCATAGATGATATTTTTAATAATTAGCAATTTTCTAGGTGTAAACTTGTTTTGACTCAAACGGTATAGGCAAGGCGCTGTGTGTACGTGTGTGAAGCCCAGAGCTTCGCACCGTTTGAATTTCGCATCTTTAGCACGCGCAAAGCTTGTTATTGATGAGCTCTGATTGGCTGTATATGCAAATGAGTTCACACTGGGGGTCCGGAGCTCAAGTGGGAAAAAATTGCGCCCTACGGAACCTAAGTCCGACAAAATAACAGCAATTTCGACTGCTAAGAAAGCATGTGTATGCTTGTAATTAAGCAACCGGGGGACCGACGGCTTTAAGTCCTCTCCGAGGGACTTGGTAATGGTGGGTTCCAAATGCCGATCAAACCAACCCAACCAAGCCCGATCAAGCTATTTTGGCCTGGTCAAGCTCGGTCAGCAAGGGCGATCGGGGTCGGTCTACCTTGATCGGTATCGAACTGGCTTCCTACACGACAATTTTTGGCATGTCAAAAAATATCGTGTAGGGGTCGAGAAGGCAAGCGATCGTACAGCGATCGTGTATTGGTCGAGTAGAGGTCGAGCTGATCAGGAAGCGATCGTATAGAGGTCTAGTTTGGTCGGGGTGGATTTTTTCCGCCGATCACTACCCGATCATCTCGATTTAAACACAACTTCTACACGATTGGTTCCCGATCAACTTGATCAACAACTCAACCGCTTCACGATCAATACATGTCTGCCCTAAACAGTTACTCGACCGAACTCGCTCACTTCTTGACTGCTTCTCGATCACATCCCGAGCACTTCTCGACCGCACTCGATCTTTCCGATCGCAACTCAACCAAGGACACAATTACGTGCTGATCTAATCACATTTTCTTTGTACCGGTATATTGATACTAATTAAGTTATTGGTTCTAGAATTGGTAGTAACATGTGACAGCGACACGCAGGCGCTGATCCAGGATTTCTTAGGGGGGGGGGGCCCAAATTTGAAATTATGCGAGCCATATATTGGTACGTAATGGTGACACCGGCAGTGGCAAAAACATTTGGGGGGGGGTAGACAAACAAAATTCCCATCACCCCACTCTTACATGCAGGCCCTGCTGAACGTTTCCCTGCGAGAGTCAAGTGGTGGAGCCCCCAGAAGCTCATGGGGTATAGCCATTTAATTACTGTCAGATGAGCATTTCTTGATACCTTATTTGTGACACTGGCAGGACATGAATTGGTTTGGGGTCCAGGGGGCGGAGCCCCCGTAAGCTCAGGGGTTTGGGGCCATAAATTACGGTTAGATGAGCATATTTTGATACCCTATTTGTGACACTGGCAGGACATAAATTGGTGTTGGGTCCAGGGGGCGGAGCCCCTAGAAGCTCAAGGGTTTATACATTAAATTATCGTCAGATGAGCATATTTTGATACCTTATTTGTGACACTAGCAGGTCATGATTTGGCGTTGGGTCCAGAGGGCCGAGACCCAAGAAGCTCAAGTGTTTTAAGCATTAAATTACCGTCAGATTAGTATCTATCCGTCCGCCTTAGGGCCCTAGGTGGGTTCCAGGGAGCAGAGCCCCGGAAGCTCAGGGGTTTTAAGGCATTTAATCAGGGTCAGATAATCAATTTTTTTTTTTTTTTTTTTGCCCCGGAAATTGGAAAATTACGTCTTCAGTTATTTCGTTCAGTGGCTTGGGGGGAGTCAAGGGGTTATAGGCATTTAATTCCGCTCAGATGAGCATATTTTGATACCTTACTTGTGGCACTTGTAGGTCACTAATTGATGTGGGGTCAAGGGGCGGAGCCCCCAGGAGCTCAGGGATTTTAGGCGTTAAATTACCGTCAGATGAGCATACAGGTGCCTGACTTTGGGCCCTAGGTAAAATCCAGGGGGCAGAGCCCCCGGAAGCTCAGGGGTTTTAAGGCAGTTAATCACGGTCTGATGAACAATTTTTTATATACACTGTCGCTCATATAGTTGGAATATTTTAGTTTTACCCTAATTTATGGAATTACTTTAAAAATAATATAAAAATAATAGATCTGAATAATTGTATACATTCTCAGAGTTTATTCAATAATAATTTGACAATGTGTGTTTTGCGTGACTGCTAAAGCATGTGTATGCTACTATGCTTATCAACTAGGGGACCTACGCCCTTAAGTCATAAATGACAGTAATGAGGATTAGTGTCCCGCAAAATGGCACTAATATAGCACATCAGCACGGTTTTGATCATGGGGCCTCAAAGTTACGAGGCCATTGCTTTTTCACTGAACCATGACTGTACGCAACGGGGGGCTAGGGTAGGGGGCAGTTTCCAAACAAACAAAGAAAATGCAATAAATTTTCAATAGTTTATTGCATTTTACCCCGGTTCCCAACATAAAAATCCTCTGTGTGCCCATGCCTTGAGCCATAATGCATGGCCGTCCAGAGGATTTCCTCCCTTTTTCCCCTTTTTTTGTTGTTGCCAGGGGGGCGGGCACCCCGGCCCCCTTGGATCCGTCACTGCCCACAACTGTAACTGTTCGATTTCCATCTCTTGAGCGTCTGAGATAAACTGAACGCTGATAAAAAATGAGTACTGTACCATCAGCTGACGATAATATTTTGTGCAACCACTCAATTCACGAGTCATCTTGGATCCCTGTTCGAACAGGTCGATCTGCTCGGGTCGAGATTGTGTAGAGATCGTGTGTACGTCTTGTTGGTTTAGCAGGGATCGCGTTGGGATTGTATGTAGATCGGAATGATCGAGAAGAGATCGAAGTTGTGGTCGACTATACGTCGACTATAAGTTGTGTATAAATCGAGATGATCGGGTAGTGATCGGCAGAAAAAATCCACCCCGACCAAACTAGACCTCTATACGATCGATTCCCGATCAGCTCGACCTCTACTTGACCAATACACGATCGCTGTACGATCGCTTGCCTTCTCAACCCCTTCACGATATTTTTTGACATGCCAAAAATTGTCGTGTAGGAAGCCAGATCGATACCGATCACGGTAGACCGACCCCGATCAAGGTAGACCGACCCCGATCGCCTTTGCCGACCGAGCCCGACCAGGCCAAAATAGCTCGATCGGGCTTGGTCGGGTTGGTTTGATCGGTAGTGGGAACCCATCATAATGGGTATTAATGTCTTATCAAAGGGCATGATCGCATCGACTTGGTTTCGAACCCAGGGCCTCCCGGTTACGTGACCACTGGTATACCACTGAGCCATCGCGCCTCCACGCGCCTCCTTGGGTCACGTGTGCGCCTTCTTTAATATTTGCTATTAATTTCATCATTTTTATCCGTAAGCAAATAGAATGATGGGTGAGGTTCTTTTTACGACGTCGATTAACATACATTCTAGCTGTACACAAATTATTTGTATGTGATGGGTACTCTTTAATTCTAACATGATTTTCTCACTCTACATGAGATTGCCAATAATTTTGAGATAAATATACGAAGATTTACCTAATTTTTGTCTCTCGCTCGTGGTGATTGGTTTGTCAGTATAGATTTCTTTGTTTGATTTTTTTTTTTTTTTTTTTTTTAACGAAATAAAAATTAATATACAAACTAGGGTCATATATATTATCAACAAATGTCAAAATACATATTTAAACATATCATAATAAAAACCAATTCAATAATTATACATTTAAAAAAAAAAAACTTGAGAATTCATTTCAAAATTGAAAAACGCAGGGGATCGCCATCTTAAAGGCCCAGTCACACAAAGGGGCCGCATGGGGGACGCACGGCCCGCGCATTGAAAAATTGCAATTTTGGCCAGTGAGTTGTCGTTTGTTAGGTGTGCCGTCATCCTTCGTTTCTCGTTCGTCGAGTGCGCTGGACCAACGCTATGCATTCGTCGTCATTCGCTGTGTGCATGGACCTATTACGGATGGACATTCAACCTGATTCTTTCTTTGATCCAATGATAGTCACCGCCTTCTGAGTATGTGCATCTTAATATTTTCGGGCATTGACAAAGGAGCAGTTTCCCTCTCTTGGGTTTTGTTTGGACGGTGTGCTCTGTAAGAGTATGTCTTCAATAAAAACATCCCCAATGGGGAGCAGCAAAGTTGAAAAGCAGACGATTTTGGTGATATGAAATTTATTACTGATTTGCACACTTTTGCACGCACCAATGACCTAATAAAACAATTAGAAGGCCATGATCTTTATAAGCCCTGTGCGTTGTAATTCTAGAATATTATGAGGAAATTGGGGAAAACGGGATTTTAAATCACAAAAAATCCAAACAAAACCTATCTGGTAATATCAACATGTTTTTCAAAAATAGAACACAGTACACGGAACAACAATTTCCAATTACTAACCAGAACTGCACAATCGATTTCCCATGATTTAAGCGATTTATTATCTTCTGCGCATGAAGATTAACATACGGAAGCTTAAAAGTGCCCACCGAGATGACGAGATAATTCCTCGTCTTCTCGACGTTTTTGGTCCGAGAAGGCGAGAAGGCGAGATCCGGCATCTCGTCTTCTCGTCTTTTTTTTGTCCAAGAAGGCAAAAAGGCGAGATTCCAAATCTCGTCTTTTCGACTTCTCGGGTACGAGAAGGTGAGAAAGTGAGATTCCAATTCTCGTCTTTTCGTCTTCTCGGGTATGAAATGGTGAGAAGTCGTTTTTACAAACTCACCAAGTCGCCTTGTTTTAGACGAGAAAGCGGGGAGGCGAGATATCCAAACCCGAAGTGGCGCCTTATACAGTACGAGAAGGCGACTTGATAGGGTAAATCCCCGCTATTCATGAGGACCGCTATTCATAAGGACAACTATTAATGATTTGAGAAAAGGGCCATTATTTGTAAGGACCGCTATTCACAATCAAAGAAGAGGGACGCTATTCATAAAACGAAATGAGGGTCACTATTTATGATAAAGAGGAGGGTCGCTATTCATAATACAAGAAGACGATCGCTATTCATAATACGGGATGAGAGTCGCTATCATAAAAAAGAAGATTAAATACTAGTAAGTA
Organism: Strongylocentrotus droebachiensis; assembly: GCA_035222895.1. Classification (NCBI taxonomy): domain Eukaryota; kingdom Metazoa; phylum Echinodermata; class Echinoidea; order Camarodonta; family Strongylocentrotidae; genus Strongylocentrotus; species Strongylocentrotus droebachiensis. Next base: position 145,603 of record JAVYIG010004682.1, on the reverse strand, counting down.
ATAAACAAAATGATAATAAGATAGCGATATAATGGATAAGGGACACCCCCACGGCTGTGGCGTAGGCGGGGGTGGGGGCACCACGTGCCCCCGAACATTTGTAGAATAAAAATATTGAAAACACATATTTCTGAACAAATAAAGAAAAAAGACGTGCCCCATTAATGTACGCGACCCATCTTCCTAGGTACAAATACATAATACCGACATTTTTCGTCCAAGTAGTTCATAGATGGCGTAGCCTGTGTGTGTTTCACAAACTAGTAATTGTTTATACGCCAATAAAAAAAAAATATTTGTAGAAAGTAGCTCTTAGTAGGACTTATGAAGCTACACATTATATAGCCTTAGCCATATCCAGGGACCCAGGCCTGAAGCTCTTCAATTTTAACCAATGAAGGGTTGCAAGATTTTCGTTTTTCAATGAATTATCATACTTTGGGATACTAGTTTTATTCATCCACAATCTTGATTTCCTGAAACTTTCCTAACACCGGAAACACACTGAGTTGGACCGGATCATGAACCTAGTTATTACCCGGAGAGGGGTGGGGGAGGGAGGCACGTTAAAATTGTGTTTTGTTTGGGGAGATAGGGAGCTTGAACGCTCTCGGACCTTGAAGGTCTTTTTGTCATGTAGCGTACAAATAGGTAATGCAATCCCAATATGATTTATTGTTGGAGTTCTATAATATGTCAGATATTAAAAACTGATAGTATTTATATTTCGTACCCTTAAATATTCATTTATACAATTAAACAATATGTCTTTCTCTGTATAAAGATTACGAGCTCAGGTATAATTCATGGAAAAACGAAAATCTTGAAACTCTTCATTTGCTGAAGTTGAAGAGCTTCTGGATGCCTCGATATGGCTACGGCTATATAATTTGTAGATCCACAAGTTCTACTAAAAGTTACTTTCTAGAAAAGATTTGGAATCTACCTTGCTCACCGTCTTGTACCCGAGAAGTCGAGAAAACGAGATTTGGAATCTCTCCTTCTCACCTTCTTGAACCGGAGAAGTCGAGAAGACGAGATTTGGAATCTCGCTTTCTCACCTTCTTGTACCTGAGAAGTCGAGAAGGCGAGATTTGGAATCTCGCTTTCTCACCTTTTCGTACCCGAGAAGTCAAGAAGACGAGAATGAGAATCTCGGCTTCTCACCTTCTTGTACCTAAGAAGTCGAGAAGACGAGATTTGGAATCTCGCTTTCTCACTTTCCCGTACCCGAGAAGTCGAGAAGACGAGATTTGGAATCTGGCCTTCTCACCTTCTTGTACCTAAGAAGTCGAGAAGACGAGATTTGGAATCTCTCTTTCTCACCTTATTGTACCTGAGAAGTCGTGAAGACGAGATTTGGAATCTCGCCTTTTCATTTTCTTGGACCAAAAAAGGCCGAGAAGACAAGATGCCAGATCACGTCTTCTCGCCTTCTCGGACCAAAAAAGTCGAGAAGACGAGGAATTATCTCGTCATCTCGGTGGCACTAGTAAGATTACTTAAGGAGAGAAAAACCAAATATTTTGGTCACGTTAAAAGGCACCAAAGCCTCTTAAAGGATGTATTGGAAGGAAGAGTGGAAGGAAGTAGACCTAGAGGGAGACCCAGAATCAACTGGGAAGAGTATGTCAAGAACTCGAGTGGACTAAAACTGCAAGAGTGCACCAGAATGGCAGAAGAGTGAAATGGAGAGATGTTGCAATCAACCTCCGAACCGGGAGAAGATACTCAGATAGATAGATTAACATGTTTAAAATCACTATCTTTATTCCGTCCCGGCTTATTGGCGGTGACCATCATGAGATCAAAGTGAAGAAACATGTATGGAATGTTATTGAGACGACATTGACGGAGACAATCACAATGAATTCGCTAAGAAAACGATGAATGTCCATTCGTAATAGGTCCATGCTGTGTGCATCGGGATTTTTTTAGCATGCTCAATAATGTGCGCCGGGAGCTCGACGCATGAATGTAAACGCCATAATGACACCAGACATGCGCGGAGCGCGCTATACCAACGCCAGACACAAGCGGAGCACACGCCCTGTAAACGCGCAGCGCGCTAGCAACACGATATGCATTCGGTGTCAGCTCGCTAGCTTCTCTGTCACGGATCCTGGGCAACACAAAACCACAATAATCTGATTCGCCACCAAAGACAAGCATTACACATCCGAAAACTGCCACAATTACTCCCAAAACATTACAGTCAGGAGGCCAATGTCTATGGGTGGTATTCTACTGTTTTATAGTTAGTTCCTCTAAACTAAAGTTAACCCGAGCTTATATAGCTAATCAGCACTTTCCTTATGAACTTGTGGAACAATCACAGTGTTGCCACACTACGTTCACATAGTCAACTATGTGTAAACTGTGTGGACATTATGTGTTCACATTGTTGTCACAGTGTGGAGTTTCAGTCCATGTGGTTTACCACATAATATCCACATAAACTAACATACTTGACACAGAGTACCGCATATTACCACAGTGGTACATGTATTGAACTATGTGTTAACTCTGTGGTCACAGTATTGTCACAGTGTGGGGTTCAGATGTGGTTTACCACATAACCGTACATATTTAACACAGAGTGACATACATGTACCACAGTGTGGTATTTACTGAACTATGTGTAAACTGTGTGTTCACAGTATTGTCACAGTGTGGTGTTCAAATCATGTGTTTTACCACATAGTCGTACATATTTAACACAGAGTGGCACATATTATCACAGTGGTACATGTACTGAACTATGTGTTAACTCTGTGGTCACAGTATTGACACAGTATGGGGTTCAGATCATGTGGTTTACCGCATAGCCGTACATATTTAACACAGAGGAACATACATATGTACCACAGTGTGGTATTTACTGAACTATGTGTAAAATTCTGTGTTCACAGTATTATCACAGTGTGGTGTTCAAATCATGTGTTATACCACATAGTCTTACATATTTAACACAGAGTGACACATATTTACCACAGTGTGGTATGTACTGAACTATGTGTAAACTCTGTGATCACAGTTAAGTCACAGTGTTGGTTTCAAATCATGTGGTTTACCACATAGTCGTACATATTTAACACAGATTGAAACATATTTACCATAGTGTGGGGTTTGATTTACCACATAATCGGTCATATTTCAAACACAATGACACATATTTGCAACAGTGTGGTATGTATTTAACTACGTGCAAACTCTGCGATCACATGTGGTCTTCCACATAGTCGTACATATTAAACACAGTGTGCCACATATTTACCACAATGTGGTATGAATCACTATGTGTTAATTTGAATAATGAATGTGGGGTGCGTGCAGATCTATGTTTTTATACAATTTATCTGAATTTAAAGCATATTTCTTAATTATTGATGATTTAGTTATATGCAATTCATTTCAAAAGTACTACAAAATATAAATTGCCAGTTATTAGGACATTTTACTACTTTGTATAAATTACATTTAATTAAACACGAATTAGGGAAATATTAACTATGAACTAAAATATATTCAATAAAATACAATTATATGGAAAGTTGTGAGACACATATAGAATCTTACTTATTACCAATGCCTTAACATTGGAAATTGTAGATGAACCAGTGATGGTGTGTTATTTGTTGTCACTTGCCAAATGAATTAGTACAGTTGCAACTTATAGCATAAAGTACTTATTAATTTTATCATCTGGTGTTGATGCCACAGTTTACCAGACTATGTGGTGCGTACCACAGTGTGGTAACGCTGTGGTATACTATGTGGTTGATACCACAGTGTGGGCCACGTGTGATTTTGGCACATGTGGTAACGCTGTGGTGTACTATGTGGTAGATACCACATTGTTGGCCACATGTGGTAACGCTGTACCAGTGATGCTGTGTTTAATAGTTGTTGCCACTTGCCAAATGAATTAGTACAGTTGCTACTTAAAGCATAAAGTACTTATTAATTTTATCATCTGGTGTTGATGCCACAGTTTACCAGACTATGTGGTGCATACCACAGTGTGGTAACGCTGTGGTATACTATGTGGTTGATACCACAGTGTGGGTGACAGGTGATTTGGGACATGTGGTAACGCTGTGGTGTACTATGTGGTTGATACCACAGTGTGGGCCACATGTGATTTTGGGACATGTGGTAACGCTGTGGTGTACTATGTGGTGCAGTCGATACCACAGCGTTACAACGATGTGGTACGCACCACATAATACACCACAGTGTTGCCACATGTCCCAAAATCACATGTGGCCCACACTGTGGTAACACACTGTGTTTGACTATATGGTACACAGTGTGGTTCACTATGTGGTAACACTGTGATTGTTCCATAAGGGTTTATTAATAGTCAGGACCTCCATACTAAGGGCCGAATTCACAAAGGAGGTTTAGATTTAACCCACGGTTTAATAAACCATGGGTTATTTAGCGCAGGCTAAATCTAACCCGTGGTTTAATCCTCGCTCGGTATTCACAAAGCGAGGTTTACATAACCCATGGTCTAAATCTAACATACGGTTTAACCCACGGTTAAAGCATGCCTAAGACAGCAAAAAAATGAACTGAGCATGCGCAGGATTGAAGCATTGAAGTGAGCATGCGCGCTCAGTACACTTAGTTACTCCGCCTAGTTCACCGTCGTCTGCTTAGTCCAGATTCAGTTGTTCAGTTTCGTACCTGTGTATTTGTGTTATTTCTCTTCGCCTACAAGTAGAGACTGAAAACCGACCGATTCCAAGTTGAGATAAGACTTTAAACCACTATTCACATACTAAGACGGGTTTTCTAACAGATGTCCTCAAAATATTTCCGCATTTCGCATGAATTACCTCAATAATTCCTCACTATCGTTAATTTATGGCCCATAATCGTCCGACATAATTATGATCAGCTGGGCAGCCGCGCCAGAGCGCATTGTTGCTCACAACACACTTAACATTGACAGCAGACTTTTCGTGGAAGAGTCCACAAAAACATTCTGTAAAACGACCCTCATACCATTTTAAAAAACAAGGAGTGAAAATTTGCTATGATGTAGTGTTAATTTTAGAGCTATATGATCACATTTTCGTTGATTGTTATGATGATTGTAGAGTCGACTACACAGTTCAATTGTTCTAGGAGACAAAGTACACGCATCCATTCTTATTCCTTTTGTTGTATCTTTATTTAGTACTCAGTGCTTCCATTCATGCCTTAAATTCAAGCCAATTTCAGTTCCATGAGGCTGAATCACAGTAAAATCACGGCATAACACATCATCGTGCAGCACAGGTAAAACAACAAAGATGTCGTCTCAATAACTACCTGGCTCTTCTATGGTGTCTTTTAAAAATAACAATAAAGCAAATTACATGCTTAGTCTCGAACACTCCATCACCTCCCCCCAGTTGCAGGTATAATTCTGCAACGATAATTAACAAAGCAGTGGTCAAGACTTAAAACTGTAATTAGATATACTGTATACCTCCAAATATCAGTTAAAATTATAACAAACCTCTTACACTAAGTTAAAACCTTAAATGTGCTACCATCAAACAGGAAATACTTTGTTTTGATTATTACACATATCAACTGATGTTCAATGTTACCTTTCAATGTTAATCCCGTTTTGTTCAACAGAAATGTAGCAAAAAGCAGATTTGACAAAAGACTTAACTCCGTTTCGTTGACAATCAGCCATGCATGAAGACTCTCGTCTACGGCTGATTGTCAACGAAACGGAGTTAAGTCTTTTGTTAATTTCGTTTAGGCCATTTAAAAAAATATACATGTTTAGCGTCCCCGTCCGCTTCCTTTTGGGGGGCCGACTCCTATTTTTTTTTTTTTTTTTTTGAAAATTTTTTTTGAACATTTTTTTTTTAAAGAAAAAAAACATAAAAAGCACTACTAAAATGGATCTATTTCTGATTTTAGATTTTTAAAAAAAAAAAAATGTCGGCGGCCATCTTGAAAAATAGCCCGACTGTCAGGGTAAATGTACCGAGCGGCCATTTTGAGCGGCCATTTTGAAAGAAAAAATGAAAAATAAAAAGGGCCTCCTCTTTCCTATTTTTCGAAAAAACAGGACGCTAAACATTTTTTTTTTTATTTGGCCTTATTGATACGGCAGGCAGCCAGTGAAAACGAATTCGTTTAATAAAATTATGGAAATGAAAGCACTACTTTAAACAAACAGAACTTTGTCATTCCTCGCTCATTTTTCCTGATTGAGGCGTCATATGAAAGGGCAGAAACTCAACTTTCTAGAAATGTGAATTTTTCTTCGAAATTCAGATACCGCCCGCCAAATGTCTCTTTGGTTTCCTTCCTTCAAATTGCTTTTAATCACTCATGCGTGAAATATGCATTATCTGAGTAGCATCACATGAAAGAAGAGACTCTAAGCTTTCCAAATATGTATCATTCATTAATTATAGTTGTGATTAAGTAATGATAGAACATCGATACTTCTCGGTTTCGTTTTTTTCTGGGACGCACTGTATACTCTATTTTGCATATCAATCTTTGGTATAACCTATTTAACCTTATGATTGAAAGTCTTCTTTTTTTTTCTTCTTCTTTTTTTTTTTAATGCTCTGAACCACATTTACTCTTGTTTTTGTTTAATGTTAACATGACTAAACATGACTAAAACATCAACATCAAATTCTTCTAATGAAATTGTATCCTGGCTCCTTGGCGGGGAATCAAACCCCCTGTCTTCCGCGTGACAGGCGGAGATACTCACCACTATATAATAATAATACTAACAATAGTGAACATTTATAATGCGCCAAGTCTGTCAAAAATGACACTCCTGGCGCAGTTGTGTGGAAGCTGTATAATTGTGGGCAAATAATTCAAGAAAGAAATTGAAATACATATAAGTTACAGTTTAACATACTTCAGGACATAATTTGCAATAATACAATAATACAATACAATACAAAGCATATTACAGTAATACAGGTTATATAAGGGTAGTACAATGTAAGACATAATTAAACAAACTAATATGTTGAGGACAGAAACGTTTTTAACAAAGACTTAAACTGTGAGTAGGAGTTCTCATTTCGGAGGTGAGGAGGGAGTGAGTTCCACACAGTTCAGGACCAGAACTTGAAAATGATCGCTTCCCCAGGAGTGCCGTGAACATGGGATGCAAAGAAGTTGGGTGTGAGCAGAGCGGAGTCGTCGTGGTGGTTCGTAGAGCTAGGTGTACTAGGTCTTGTATGTGTGAGGGTGCAGTGCAGTGAAGAGCTTGACAGACGAGAAGAATGACTTTGAAGGTGATGCGCTGGCGGACAGGAAGCCAGTGCAGTGCCTGAATGATGGGTGAGATGTGAGTGGTGCCTTTAGTGAGCGTTACAAGTCTGGCCGCTGAGTTCTGGAGTTGTTGGAGGCGTTGCAGCTGGTAGTCAGGAAGATGTATCAGAAGAGAATTGCAAAAGTCTAAGCGAGAAGAGATGAGGGAATGAACCATGGTTTCAGTAGCCTTACGTGTCAGGAATCTTCGGATGTGCGAAAGGTTGCGGAGTTGGAATCTAATGGATTTGCATGTGTGAGATACGTGATGATTTAGAGTCAAGTTCGAGTCGATGACAACACCAAGGTCCCGGCATTTAATTGTAGGGCTGGTCTGATCATTACAAAATGTAATAAAAGTTTCCGGGATTTTGTTCAGCATGACCTTTGAGCCTAAAATCATAAACTCAGTTTTCCCACCATTGAGCTTGAGATTATTTTGTGTCATCCACCCATTGATATCAACCACACATTCTTCCAGACGCTTGATGGCAGACATCAAATTTTGACCACATGGAGGGAAGGAGATAAAGAGTTGGATGTCGTCTGCGTAGGAGTGATGGCGTCACAATGTTGTGACGCTTGATCAGTTCACCAAGTGGCTGGGTGTATATGGAGAACAAGAGCGGGCCACCAACAGATCCCTGGGGGACACCATACGTCAAAGGCGTTGCGTCGAATTTTACACCATCGATACACACACGCTGAAATCGATCACTAAGGTAGGATATGAACCATCTAAGGGCGGTTGACGTTACTCCAAATTCTTTTAGCCGGTCAATCATCAAAGCGTGGAGTACGGTGTCGAAAGCAGAAGATACGTCAAGCAGTACTAACGCTGTCAGATTGCCTTCGTCCATCTGCTTGAGGAGATGATCTGTCAGGCTAACAAGGACAGTTCTAACACTGTGATGTGCTCTGTACGCTGATTGATGACTGTCCAGGATTTCATTGTCCAATAGATGATCTGTGAGACGCGAAAAAGCTGCACGCTCCATTACCTTAGAAAGGAAAGGGAGGTTAGAAATTGGGCGATAGTTCTGCATTGCGTTCTTGTCTAGCCCTGGCTTTTTCAGTATTGGTCGGATATTTGCGAGTTTAAGAGAAGAGGGGACGGTCCCGGATTCAAAGGTGGTGTTGATGATGCTGGTGATGGCAGGAACCACTACTGGCAGACACTGCTTCAGTAGACGAGTTGGGATGGGGTCTAAGTTACAAGACTTTGTCGGTGACTTCAGGATGATGGACATCACTTCATCAACTGACACAGGTCGTAAAGAGTCAAGTGCATCAGTGATAATACCAGCTGAAATTGGACACCTCACACTAACCTGGGCCTCAGATAGATTAGAGCATATGGTCTCCACCTTGTTTCTATAAAACAGGCCAAAGTCCTTCGCAAGTTTCAGGGAAGAGTCATGATCAGGCAGAGAGCAATCATCCTTTCTGTTGAGGAGTTCGTTTGTTAGGCGGAACAATCGTCCAGAGTCACCATGGCAATCTTTGACAAGACCACTGAAATACGTCTGCTTGGCAGCTCTGATAAGAGATTTGATTTTCCCTCGCTGAGCAGTATATAGTTGGCGATGAATTTCGAGCTTGGAGATACGCCATTGTCTCTCTAGTCGTCTCCGCACTTGTTTCTCACTAGCTATTTCTTCATTGTACCACTTTTTGTTTGGTCGGATTCTCACGACTCTGGTTTTCAAGGGGGCATGGCAGTTCATTGGAGTTATCAACTGCTGTCTCAGGATTAGCCATGTTACATCGTTGGCTGATAGATTTCTCCCTCAGGTTTTCGATGAAACGAGGTAGGTCTATAGCTCCAATGTTTCTTGAAGACAATGTCTTCTGGTTGACCTTGGGTCGCTGAGGATGAAACTTGCAGACAATCGCATGATGATCAGATATGCCGCCAGTGATTCTAAGGTCTGAAAAGCTGCACTCATCGGACTGCCTCGATATGAATAAGTCCAGAGTGTGTCCATGTATGTGCGTTGACTCGTTGATATGTTGCTCAAGTCCATGAGATCTCAGAACATCTTCAAATGTCGTTGTCTGTGGCATTTTCTTGTTCACATGTATATTGAAATCTCCGGAGATGAAATTATATCCTTAAAACTCTCAAAATCAGCAATTTCCATACAATAAACAAAGTTTAATACTGCTGTGATTATACCTTTGGTTTATACAAAATAAACTTTGATCTAAAATAAACATTCCCAAATCATTGTGATTAAATGCATTAGTTATATCATACTTTCATTCATAAAGTCATATGTGACTGTTGGCATACACGTTAAATCAAATTAACATAAACCATATAACTTTTCCAAATAAATGTAAAATCATCCTTCATCTTCAAATAAATATTTGCTTGTACATTCTACTTTATCAATCTCCTGATTTGCTTAACCATAGCAACTTTGCTCATTTAAACAAAACCTGAATTTGTGTAAAATACAAACTTCTTAACTCTGCATTAAAAATCATCCTTTGTAGCATTTTGAACAAGTTCAAATACCATCCTTTTCTCAATCATATGAACCTTTATAAATCCTACTGAAACATTTTTCCTTTTTTGCAACCTTTTTTTAGATCACATGCATCTAAAACAAATACTCAATATAAGAAACAATACATTTAATAAAAGCTCATCTTAGCTGAGAATGGGTCATAAACATGTTTTAACTCCACTCCTTGACTCTCTTCTCTGCATTTTAAAGTCCATAGAAATAGCTTTCTCTCTGTAAATTGAGTCCATAGGAGATTTGATTTAGTCTATTCATATCTTGCTTCTCCAACTATTTCTCTTAAAGGCATCATCTGGTTTCCTTCACTGTTATTGTTTCTAAAGTTAAATTATCACTTGTAAACACATCACCTCGTCGAATTGTAGCATTCGTGTCATAATTCAGGCATATACTGATGTCAGATTCGATGAAACGAAGATAAATAAAATCCCCGCGTTATAAGATCCATTCTTGATGTACTTCATCACAGTCTGGCTATCTGTCCAATATCTGGTGCTATCAATGTCTATCTTTAGCTCTCTCTGGATCATGCCATTTTGATGTACTGCTTGGGTAGCTGCACTGAGCTTCATCTTGACTATGGCGTGTGGCTTAAGTGGGCCAACTCGAGCCTTTCCTTGCACGAAGGCAACTTCTGTATTACCCTGTTCATCTCTCTGTCTTAAATAGCTGACTACACCATACCCGTCCTTGCTCGCATCTGTGAAATGATGGAGCTGAACATTAGTCACTGTCCCCAACTTTCTAGACTTCAGGCATCTTGGGATCTTCACTTCATCTAGCTTATTTAGCTCATTCAACCACTTCTCCCAAGCTCGTCTCTGTTGCTCTGGAATGGGCTCATCCCAGCCTATCTTTGCTTGACATAGTTGCTGTAGTATGATTTTTGCTCGTAGTACATATGGTGCTACAAATCCAAATGGATCGAAGATTAAACTCATCACCGAAAGGATATTTCTTCTGGTTGCCTTTCTGTTCATTTCCTTCAGCTGGAATCCAAGTTCATCGTCTACAGCATTCCACTTCACTCCTAAGGCTCTTTCTGGAAGACTTTCAAGTGATAGATCAAGAGCCTTTAGTTGAGATGCTTAATATTCCCTCGGTTTGGATTCTAAGACTTGTCTGCAGTTTCTCATCCACTTGGTGAGATTGAATCCACCTGTCTTTAGCACTTTCTTCACTTCCTGGATCAGGAGTACAGCTTCTCTCACTGTTGGCTCTATTGCCATGATTGGACTCTGGTTTTCATTGTTTCTCTCATTTGTCTTCACATTGTTCGAACCAGTGGGAATCGAGTTTGTAGCTGTATCATTAATCTGAGAACCGGAATCAGGACTGTCCTTGGTGCTACTAGTATTTGGTCCCATTTCATCATTTCGATTCAAATTTTGATCATGTAGGAGACTGTAGTGCTGTTTCCACACGTTGTGCAATTTACCTTGGATTGACACTTCATCTTGATGTGACCTCGCTTCAGGCAACGAAAGCAAAGCCCTTTCTTCTTACAACTATCTGATCTCTCCTTGACTACTAATGACTTGAACTTCCTACATTCGTCAACAGTATGCTGTGTTTGCGGTCCACAGAATCAACATGTCTTGGCATGGACTTCTTACTTGTGTCTGTACTAACTGAACTATCTTGGTTCGTGGCTTGGGTTCCAAAAACCTTAGCAGTTCTTTGCATAGGCTTGTCATTTCTGTCCCTTTATGTCGTAGTACTTGACCGCCTGTTTCCCAGGCCTTCAACTCTGGGATGGTTCTGATTCTTGGCAAGTCTTTTCACAAACCTTGTCAAATCTTCCAAATAAATGTGGGATTGCGATACTCGACGTCTTATTCCAACTTGGTTTATCCACTTTTGCTGTAGCGGAACCGGGAGCTTCCCAGCGAGTATTCTCATATTTTCGATGCTCTCTCGACTTCTTCACATGACAACAATTATTCAAAAATATTGCAAATGCTCGCATGGCTTTCGTATCTCCTGACTTGATGGTTTCCCACGATTTTGCCTTGTTGTGGTAGGCATTCTCAATATTCACAGTTCGTCCATTGTCTTCAGCAAGAAGTTTTGTTGCTGTATCATAGGCTAATGTTGGCGGAGTAATGTGAGGACATTCCTTAATGAGCTCATATGCCTCACCCTTAGTATACTTCAACAACAGCTCGAGCCTAATTCTAGCTGGATCTTGCGTTTTCTCTTCGACCACATATCGGAATTTACGTTGGAAGGTCAATAATTGTAGTGGGTCACCTTTGAATGGAGTGAGATCTGGTCCAGGCAAACTCTGGTTGGCTGTGAGTTACATCAGCTCATCTACTACTTTATGCATGCTCGCTTAACCACTACTCCACAAGTTTACTTCCTCTTTGATTCGATGTTTTTCGATAGAGGGCGATATCACACTTTGAGGATCTTCATGTTTGTCAACACTCTGTCTCTGACTCTCCACTTTCCTTTCATCATGTCCCATCAAGAGGGCTTGTTCAGCTTTCAATTTGATTTTCTCTTGTTCCTGGTCAATCTTCAACTCTTCTTCAAGCAATTTCTGCCTTCTTTTCAATCTCATGATTTTTTGTTCTGCCTCCTCTAACTCAATCTGTTTCCTTAGAGACATTTTCTTTTGTTTCAGCTTACTTCTCTCCTGAAGGTTCATTAAGTCAACCCTCAATTCTATTTCTCTTTGTTTCTTCTTTTCACTACTACTCATCTTAGAAACAGAGCTCTTTGCACTGACATGACTGCTAGATGAACACGTCGACATGGTCATGCTCCTCTCAATCGCATCATCATCAAGCTCATGCTCATCAACATCTATAGCCTCAGCCTCCGTCTCACTCTCGGGGTCGGGAGCCCCATTTTCATCAAAGTTCTCAATTTTTCTACCTTCTATTAGGTTTATCACTAGATATATGACTCATGAGAAGAACGAACAATGTCAATATCTAACTCTTATAAGCTCAGACTATGAATTTCACTTATCAGTAATTGGCCTGATGGCGTAGACTAGAACTTACATCGCTAACTCAGCTAGCTCTGCTCAATAAAGTTCGTCTATCTTTTTCCTGTAATTGGCCTGATGGCGTAGACTAGAACTTACATCGCTAACTCAGCTAGCTCTGCTCAATAAAGTTCGTCTATCTTTTTCCTTGGCTGCAGATATAGATCTGTTCAATTCATTTCACGTGCGTGCATCCGTACGTACGATATCGATGATCGTCTTTGTTGTTTTATTAGGGACTTTTAGATTGAGTGGACGAGAACACGACGAACGCCGACTGACCATGCGTGTCAACGTACTCAACTGCCCATGTTGACTACAATTAGAAATCTTTTAGATTGAACTCGACGATATGCATGTATGCAGGAAGTAACACTATGAACATGACAGACAAAGAAAGAGGACAAAATATACAGTTCCTCATTCTACCCTCAACAATAGGCCATTTTCGTAACCAAATTTAATGCATAGGTCTTTGTGAAGTGCCTCAATACAAATTATTTAATTCACCTGATAGGAATAATAGTATTTCAATAGTCAGAATGCAAACTGCATATATTAAGTGTTGCTAGGTAGGTCAATTCACAAAGGAGGTTTAACCTCCTTTTGTTTCGCTAAACCTCCTTTTGTTTTTTACAAACCAGGTTTGTAAAAAACGCGTAAAAACGCGTCATATGACTTACGAAAACCAAGGTTCGTCGACAAACCTCCTTTGTGAATTCGGGCCATAATGTTTGTCCAACCTGGCAACAACTAATGTATGCAGTTAGGATTCTGTCTATTGAAATACTATTATTCTTATCAGGTGAATGAAATAGTTTGTATTGAGGCACTTCACAAATACCTATGCATTACATTTGGTTACATTACGAAAATGGCCTATTGCTATATAGTAGAACATCCCTTCACTGCTATTATGTAAAAATGTGTAGAACAGGTACGTGAATATGCATGTGGCACCTGTTCTACACATTTTTACCTAATAGCAGGGAAGGGATGTTCCTTTGTCTACCTGAGGAACTGTATATTTTATGCGCACGCGGCATATACTAGTACCGTACTAGATTTAGGAAATTCAAGGTTGGCGCATTCTCGATCGCCGACTGAGACGACGTGACGCATGCGCAGTGCCTTAAAATGACGTCACACGTTGCAGTCAAAGCTGTCAACGTGCAAATCAAAAAGTCCCTATTAATGTAGAGTCGACTACACAGTTCAATTGTTCTAGGAGACAAAGTACACGCATCCATTCTTATTCCTTTTGTTGTATCTTTAAATTCAAGCCAATTTCAGTTCCATGAGGCTGAATCACATCGTGCAGCACAGGTAAAACAACAAAGATGTCGTCTCAATAACTACATATGTTGTTGTTGTTGTTGTGTTTTGAGTTATTGGCGATTAGTCAGTGATTTGACTATTGTCGCCAAATTACTTTACGGCACGTGTTATATCTCTCAATTTTGGATTTTTTTTAAAAATATATTTATTTCGTTTTATATTTATCTATCTTTTAAGATAGTATCGTAAAATAATATCGTAAGCAAAACATTCATGGGCTTTGTTAGTGTTTCTTAACAGTATGTGCAGATTATTTGTTATATCACATACACACCATACATAAATATGTATATAAGATAGCACCTACACAAGCTTCTATATTCAGTAATCTTATCATACCTTTTATCATTGTTGTTACTTTTTCTTATTTTATTTTCTTAATACATTATGTTATTATATTTTTAATGTACTGAGTGTAATTTAACATATTTATAATATCGTATTATGTTTTACTGTTCTTATTTTATTTTCTTATTACATTATGATTGTTATTATATTTTTAATGTACTGAGTGTAATTTAGCATATTATAATATTGTATAATGTTTTACTATTCTTATTTTATTTTCTTATTACATTATGTTATTATATTTTTAATGTACTGAGTGTAATTTAACATATTTATAATATTGTATTATGTTTTACTGTTCTTATTTTATTTTCTTATTACATTATGTTATTATATTTTTAATGTACTGAGTGTAATTTAGCATATTTATAATATTGTATTATATTTTACTGTTCATCAAGGGAGGTATTACTTCCTGATAGGGAACCGTTTCGTTCTGAGAAAGAACCGTACAATAGCTTTTTGTATACTGGACTCACTCTTTTTTAAGTATTCCATAATTTTTTCAGGTTGGGATTCGTTAATTTCTGTTAGAAACATAGCCCTTTCTATAATATAGTTAGGGCAATGTACTAAAAAATGTTTTACAGTCTCTATTTCACTGGGGCATCTATTACAGAAACCAGTAGCATGAATTCCCAATCTGAGGAGATCCTGGTTAAGTCCAAGGACTCCAAAGCGGAGTCGATGAATTATTGTTGAATGTTGTCTCTCTAATGATTTATTAACATCTTTTTGATATGTTTTCAAATACGAGTTGGTTTTGTTCCACCTTTCTTGCCAAAGGAGTTTGGAACTTGTAGTAATTAAGCTTTTCATTTCTGACATATTTAGATTATTATTGACTTCTATTTTCTTTACTAATGCGGCCTTTGCGTGGAAATCCGCCATCTCGTTCCCTTTTATTCCACAATGTCCAGGTATCCACTCTACATATATATCAACTCCTTTATTCTTTAAGTGAGTAGTCATGGTGAGAATTTCCAGAATAAAAGATTCGTCCTTCTGTTGTTGTAATGCAATAAGTGCACTCAGTGAATCACTAAAAATAACAACCCCCACATAAATGTCTAATTCATCTACCCATCTGAGAGCAAGAATGATGGCAGCCAATTCAGCCCTGTACGAAGAGGTGAAATTTGCTAACCTTTTGCTCCGATGTACAGAATAGTAAGGAACGTAAAAAGCAGCTGCAGAGGTCCCTCTTTCAGGTACTTTTGATCCATCGGTGTATATATGTAATTGAGTCGCCCATTTAGTATGTATGATTTCCAGGCTGCTTTGTTTTTGTTGTGTAGGATGATCTGTTTTCTTTATTCGAGTACTTAATTCCGTTGACACTGCCGGAGGATAGAATAACCATGGTGGATATGGGGAGTAGGTTATCGTTTCTATACGTTTTCCCAGCTTGCTTTGTATTCTATATCCAAAAGGTTTGTTTACGTTTTTCCCCTTCAAGTATTCAAAATGCCAACATGGTTCAATGTTTTTTAACAACGGATGATTCGCCCATCTTTCGATGTTTTGTCTATATTTACTTGAAAGCATTTGTCTTCTTATATCCAAAGGCATTTCCCCCATTTCCACCTGTAGTGATTCTAAGGAGGTTAATGGCAGCCCACCTGCGCATATCCTCAGTGCTTGGTATTGGACAGAGTCAATGGCTTTTTTGGTGGTAGCAGCTGCACTGTCATACGCCTCACATCCGTAATCAAAAAGAGACCTTATAATTGCTCTGTACACCATAATAAGTGATTTCGAGGAACTTCCCCAGTTTGTTCCAGTTAGACATCTTAAGATATTTAATTTTCTTTTACTTCTCGTGATTACATTTTCGATATGTGGTTGCCAAGTTAACCTTTTATCAAATATAACCCCTAAAAAGCGATGAGATTTTTCGTACATTAACACATTTCCATTCAGTTCTATATCAGGCGGTAGAACGGCATTCCAGCTTTTCGTAAAAAGTACGGGCACTGTTTTGACAGGTGAGAGTCGAAACCCCCACTCTTCAAACCAACGATTTAAAAGATTCAAATATTTCTGTATTTTTTCAGTAATATGTACAATGTTCCTGCCTGATATCCATATTGCGCAGTCATCTGCATACATAGATATGCTTACATCTTGGTCTGTCGGTATATCACCCATCATTATATTATATAAAAGAGGACTTAAAACACTCCCTTGTGGTAACCCGTTATGCGTTTTATAAGTTTTAGATTCTGTATTTCCAATTCGTACTTGAAAAGTTCGTGCTGTTAGATAATTTTCTATATATCTCAGCATGTTCCCTTCTATTCCATTTTTTGCTAATTTAAAAACCAGACCCTTTATCCAAACTGTATCGAAAGCCTTTTCGACATCCAAGAAAACCGCTATTACATGTTCATTACAATTTATACTCTTTTGGATGTCATTTTCTAATTGTACAATATTGTCCGTCACACTACGACCTTTGCTAAATCCACTTAAAAAATTGGGTAATAATTCATGCTTTTCAACATACCATTGTAGTCTTTCTTTTATCATTCGTTCAATTATTTTGGCAAAACATGATGTTAAAGAGATTGGTCTATATGACGATGTATTTCTGGGATCTTTTCCATGTTTGAGAATGGGGATTATTATAGAATGCTTTAGTTGAATTGGAATTTCCCCGGTTTTCCATATTAAGTTAATGATGTTCAGCATGATTTCCTTGTTTGCTTTTGGCAGATTTTCATAAACAACGTAAGGTATATTATCTTTTCCTGGGGCAGTCTTTTTTCGCGATTGCACTGCCTTTTCAAATTCTGTTATAAAAAAGGGTTCATTTATAACATGATCTACATTTAAAATATGAATATCATTATTTGGTGCCTTCAGTAATTCCTTATTAGTATCCCTGTCTTTTATTCCTATTTTTTGAAAGTAATTTCCAAAGGCATTTGCTTTCTCCTGATCGGAGACAATATCTTTACTATTTACGATCAATGTTGACATATTTTTTGTTTTTTTTATTAGTACACCATTCAGCCGTTTTATACAAGCCCAGATCTTAGATTCTGGCATATACTGATCAAGCTTCGTGCAAAATGCTCGCCAGTAATTTCGTTCTGCTTGGCGGAGCACACGTTGTGCTTCTGCTTTCTTTTTTAAGTACTCATCTACCTTTTCAAAAGTTATTTTCCGTGACATCTTATTACACATTCTATTTCTCTCTTTGATTTTCTCTGTACATTCTTTGGTCCACCAAGGCACCGGATTTTTAGAGACATTTCTCCTTTTCGGTACAGTTTCTTTTATACACAGTTTTAAATATTTCATGAAATTA
This sequence comes from Strongylocentrotus droebachiensis, assembly GCA_035222895.1. Classification (NCBI taxonomy): domain Eukaryota; kingdom Metazoa; phylum Echinodermata; class Echinoidea; order Camarodonta; family Strongylocentrotidae; genus Strongylocentrotus; species Strongylocentrotus droebachiensis. Next base: position 127,761 of record JAVYIG010004682.1, on the reverse strand, counting down.
TCATACATTTCCTGTATATCATTATTTATAAGTATGAGATCATTTGTAATCATCTCTTCACATTTCTTAGCAAATTTTTTCAAATTGATATGTTTAAAGGAGATAAAATCATCTGCACTTCTTATTGAAGCATCTTTATATTCAGAGCTTTTCCCGTCTAAAGTTGTTTGGATATTTATTGGGAAGTGATCACTTCCAAAAAGGCTTTCCATGACTCTCCAAGTACTTCTACATGCCAGTGAAGGAGTGGTTATACATAAATCTAAGCATGACAGTTTTCCTGTTCGTGGATCCAGTCTGGTTCCTTCGCCATCATTCAAAACAGTTAGATTATGATGATTCACGAATTGTTCTATCACTTGTCCATTCTTGTCTGTTTTGTCACTTCCCCACATGGTACCATGAGCGTTAAAATCGCCTACTATAATAACTTTATCATTTTTATTAACGTCTTTTAATAGCACATTCATAATATATTCATTTAATTTCTTACAAGGATTATAAAAGTTCACAATTGATAACTTTTCATTTCCTGCGTGTATGTTTACTTGCTGCATTTCTAAATTTACATCATTCATTGGACCTTCATACTTGATTTTATTATGAACGTATATCGCACATCCTCCCCTCGCCTGATTTTCTCTATTTCTTGGGAGACATGTGTATTCAGGAATTTGAAGAACTCTATTTTCCTGAAACCATGTTTCTTGTATACATATCAAATCATAGCAATGTTTGTGTGTGTTCAAATACTTTATAAGTTCTTTTCCATGCCCTAGTAATCCCTGTGCATTCCATTGTAGTATGGAAAACAGTATCATCAATGTTTTAAGTATCGTTATCAACATTGTTAGCACTACTTATTTGCTGCAGCGATCTTTTCGCTGCGACCAGAACTAAATTATTTATTTCTTTAAGAGTTTTGCCCTCTGTGAGTGAGAGGATCAATTGACATATAAAGTCAATTATCTGATCATCATTTGCTGTAGCTATAAAGTTCGTGGTTACAGAAGGATTTTCTTTCTTTTCATTGTCTTTTTTTGAAGTGATTGTTGTGGAGTTTGTTGATGTTGTTGAAGGATTTTGTGGAATTTTTCGAGGGATTTTCGAAGGATGTTTTGAGGTTGTTCGAGGTGGTAAAACATTTTGAGTTTGTTGGGTGCTGGTGGTTACGGGAGGTACGTTTTGTGTGGTTGCAGCGATGGCATATGAGCCAGGTATCGCATCTCTTGGTTTAATTTGTGTGTTTTCTTGTTCCTCTTTCCTCATTTGGGAGGTTTGTGTGACAATGTTAGTTTGAGGGGTATTTTGTTTATTTGTCCATATTTGTGATGCTTGTGCATATGTGATTTTTTCTGTGATTTTGATGTGTTGTACTTGTTTAGCTTTTTTTGCTTGTGTGCAACCATTATAAGCAGCAGAATGCTCGCCTCCGCAGTTTACACATTTCGGGGTGTCTTTTTTGGCGCACTCCTCAAACTTGTGGCTTTCGCCACATCTAACGCATCTCATGTTAGACCGGCACGCTGCTGCCCCATGCCCAAATCTTTGGCACTTGAAGCACCTGACTACTTTGGGAATGTATAATTTTACCAACTTTATTTGGTAGCACATCCTTATCGATGTTGGTAGAGTGGATGTACTAAAGGTCAGGATCACGCTTGTTAGAGGAATCTGTTTTGATTCGTTTGTTTCCATTTGATCTTTATCTTCTCCATTCTTCACCCTTTTTGTCATTCTTTTAACCGCTGTTACCTGTTGCGTTCTTAATTCAGACAAAATTTCTTCCTCGGTCATTTCTATTGGAATGGCGTAAATTACCCCTTTGGCGCCTCTTGCACCCTCGGTCACTTTGACGGGAATATTCCCTATATTATCCAACTGTAGGATTGCTCGAACTTGTTTTATGTTCTTACACTTAACTAGTAATCCAGAGCTAACAGGTTTTATGAATTCCACGGGACTAACACACACATCTTTAATTGCTCGTGCGATTTTTATGGGACTCGTATTTTTTAAAGATTTATTTTTGTCTATTGGGGTAATGAACAGTTTGAAATCTGTTTGCTTTGGATCTTTGCCAGGAGAAGGGGTTTGATAGACCGTGGTGTTTGAGTCTGATTCTGATGTTTTAGTGTTTAAGTTTTCTACCGCTACACTTTCTTCTCGTCTTCTTTTTTGATTAGGTTCTCCTTTCCTAGGTCGATTATGAGTAACAACTCTGAACACGTCATCACTTTCACTTCTCACAGACAGTTCCGGCTCAGAGAGAGCCGAAGCCGTCGCCATGATTGGCCTCCCAGAAAAGGCGGGAAATTTGAATGCCGTCGCACGTGCTATATTAGGTTAGAAGGTGCAGGATTGTGTTAGAAGCCCACAAAATAATTGCTTACCTACAGAAATAATCCAAATTCATAAATCTTTCCAAATGCTACCATTTGAATTCCAAAGTACGTTTCAAAGATAATTCCAAATATTTCGGTATATTCCGAGCGAGAGAACCAAAGACACGTCCGTCACACGTGGCAAACGTGTTGGCGAACCTCTTCTATGGTGTCTTTCAAAAATAACAATAAAGCGAATTGCATGCTTAGTCTCGAACACTACAATGATTTTAGAGCGTAGGTCACACATTACTTTTGTAATTAATCAATCCAAAGTAAGACTCGTGTTTTCTATAGCGTAGAGGCAGAGAAAGCGATCGATGACGTTTAGTCCAGAATGTGTTGATGATGTAGAAAGAAAGGGCTGAAAGTTTACGATAAATATTATCTGATGGAAAATACTGGCATTAATGCATAAACTGCATAGATGTATTGAGAAAAAACTGGGCTTACTGGTCATATAAAATAAGAGGACAGCAAAAACAAGGCAGTCTTGATATGTGATAAAGAATTATAGGCCTAATTCAGGGGGGAGATGGGGCACGAATTTGTTTCTTATTTTTTCTCAGGGGGGAGGGGGCATTAATTGTTTTCTTAGGGGAGGGGCATTAACTTTTTTTTTAATTTGTTTATTTGCTGTATTAATTCTTTTCTTAGGGGGGCATTCATTTTTTCTTAATTTTGTTGCTGTATATCTATTGAATTTCTCAAGGAAATAGTGATTTAAACAAAAAGGAACGTCTTTTTTTTTAATTTGTCTCTATTTCTCACTCTTTCACCTTCCCTTTTTTTGTTTGTTGTCTCTCTTTTTTTCACCAGCTCTCTACCCCACCTTCTCTCTCAAATTATCTTTTTATTTCGTAAGAACTCCATTTTTTGTTATCCCTCTCATACCCCTTTTCTTTCTGTTTTCCTCCACCTCTCTCTCTCTCTCTCTCTCTCTCTCACATACCCTTTCTCTGTCTTTCTTCATCTCTCTCTTTGTATTTTGCTCTCTCTCTCTCTCTCTGTTAATGTTGTACTGCACAGGTTTTTGGATTTAGCGAAAAATACTGAATCTATTTTAATTTATGGTGGTAACTGGGTACAAAGTAATTATAAGTAATAGATAACAGCAAATGGTATATTAATAATTAAACAAGATAAACAAAGTAGGTCATTCACTTGTAGAACTCCCCAAGGGGGTTTACCTCCTAACTTAATGATCTCCCGAGAAAAACCACACCATCAAACAAGATAAATGTATATTTAAATATTGAGGATTTAATATGGATAATCAAAACAAGTATTCAAAGTTATTGACGAAGACAATGTTGAAGTCGATGATGATGTCAGTGATGATACTGATGACAGGCTTGACAGCGATGTTGTCGGTGGCGATGGTGATGAAGCAGTCAATGAACGATTTCAGTGATGATGTCGATGATGATGAAGATGATGACAATGACGATTAACAAAAAGTCAGCACAACACAACAAATGACGGCAATTGAAAAGACAGGTGTGAGAATACTGCAAGATGTTGCTGCTTCTACTTAATCTTCTCTTGATGTTGGGAACTTCATGAATTGTCTCCTTCTTCTTGCAAACGCTTCTGACACGTCTTTGATGACTCTGCATACAGGAGACTATGGAAGCTGTGCCTCATCACCATGCATCTTTTGGAATGACCCTGTAAAACAACAAAAATCCTTCTAGTGAAATATCAACTAGTACAATTTCTTACAAGTTACAAGGCCACATAAAATTCTCAAACTGAGAAATGTTTCATGTCCATAAAATTGTAGAATAGATTTTTGTATTAAATCAGGGCTGTCAACCCTCTTGCATTTGGAGGGAGTTTTACGCCACCACGCCCTTCCTCCCGCTTTGATGTAGAATCTCCCGGTTTATGACAAAACCTCCCGCCTAACATGATAACCACAAATTTACCCTTTTATTTTTTTCACTCAGCCCAGATTAAATAGAATTTTAACATAACATTCCCATAAATAAGTGTTGTCACTACCTGTATCATTACAGGTATTGGGTCGTTTCCTGTCTGTCGTCCTCCTCAGCTCTGCATCCACCAAGTTGATGAGCTAGAGCGTTGTCTCTTTGGAAAACCGGTACCTTGTCCGGAATGACTCATCATCATACACTTTAAAAGGGTTCTTGCGGTCACGACGCACAGTGGGCCAGGGAGGAACCAAAGTGTTTGGATTTCCAGGGATTTCCGCTTAAATTTTATTCCCAACATTTTCTCTGATGTCTAAGCTTTAAGTTGATACCAGATTTGGCTGCCCCATTCTGCCCGTTATTATTTTACAGCCGTTTTCCTTGCAACATTGCACCGAAAAATGTGTTTATTTTGGTCCGCGGTGTTAGAACTTGTGTCACGCGCCTCCACGCGCCGTGATTTATGACCGCGAATCTTTCATGATCCAGCCGCGTACCTCAAAAAAAAAACATTTTTCGGGGCAATGTGGCAAGGGAAATCGGCTCTAACATAACAACGGGCAAGATCGGGCAGCCAAATTTGGTATCAACTTAAAGCTTAGACATCAGAAAAAATGGTGGTATTAAAATTGAAGCGGTACTCTGAGGAGATCTAAACATTTTCTTTGCATTTATAAAAAAAACATGGATAATTAGTCCATTTTCAGTAAATTACCCTATAGTATATCATGAAGATTGTGTTTCTATCAATTTTAACCCATTCATGCAACGAAACGAACTATCAGGAATATGTGAGAGCAATTTCATATCAATAACTTAAAAACTACATATTAAATTGAAAGATTTATAAAATAAGTCACTTTTGCACTAAAACTGTGAATATGTAGGATTTTGCTGTTTGAAGGAGTAAATGTATACCCTTATTGTGCATACCGGAATTAAATATTTAACTGAGGTATTCCTCAATGTGTTACCTTTCAACCGGGCAAGAAAAAAGTTGGGGAAAAAAAATCACCAAAAATGAGTTTTGGCGCACTTTGGTTCCTCCCTGGCGCATTGTGCGACGGTCCTCTGAGGTCTGCCTATCAACTCTCTGTTCCGGTCAAGCCGGCGGAGATGGTGAATATATTCAGCCATGCTGTCTCTGTCACAAAAAAATAGAAAAAAGTGAATTAAATTAGAGCATGAAATGAAAAAATATCATTTATTGTTTACCGAATAAAGCCTATGGTTTGCATTCTTTGTAGACAATCTGATTTTGAATAGCTTTTGCAAACTCTAAAAAAAATAGTAACGATACTTCCATTGCAGTAAAGAAAGGTGTGTTATTAGTTCTACTAGACCTAGGTGTAGTGATAGCTACATGTAGTTTAACAGAGTCTGCAAATACAGACTAGCATGTATAACTAAATATAGAATGACCTGCAACCTATGACTCATGCCAGGTCATGTTATGAAACAATGAGTACTTGTAAAGAGAGGACTACAAAGATGTCTGACTGACATAGAGCCTCAATAAAGCTATACAACTTATTAGTTCAATCAAAGCTCTCCAACTGGTCTTTTATAAGAACATAATATGGTGTCAGAACTTGGCAGCCAGTGTTTGTGCTGAGCAACCCAGCCTACAGTATATATATGGAGGAATCATTGAAATCAGGCCAGTTCAATCCAATTCTTTGTGATGTGAGAGATGATGAGATCGGGCTTAGAGTCTAAGTGTATGTCCAGTGAATGTAGTTATGTCCATAATAGTTAGCGCTGTCGTTGTATGGATTGGAGTGCATATAGTTCTGTGCCGGGCCAGTTCCAGTATAACGGGCAGTAAGCGTGACATAATATATGGGACATGAACATACAGAATAACTCAGTGAAAGTTAATAGTTGAGCTTAAAGTAATTGTTGCAAAGATACAAAAAGAAAAAGCTAATTGTTATGCTGTTCATGTGAGTGACTACACTAGGCTAAGAAACAAAAAGAAACAAAATGGCAAATCTCAGTCAACCTCCTCCACTCGACTTAAAGGGAAATATTTCCGAGAACTGGAGAAGATTTAAACAGAAATTCACTCTATATAATGTTGCCTCAGGAATGTCTGAAAAAGATGAAACGTTACAAACATCAATGCTTCTACACGTGATTGGCGATGCTGCCTTGGAATTGTATAATACGTTTGTATTTGCTGAGGGTGAGAGCATGAAGCTTGAGAAAGTGTTGAACAAATATGAGGAATATTGCATGCCGAAACGTAATCTAACTTATGAGAGACATAGATTTTTCACAAGATCTCAGTTAGTGCATGAGAGTGTTGATCAGTACGCAACAGAATTGCGGAGTCGTGCTCAGTCATGTGAGTTTTCCATGTTGAAAGAGAGTCTTATCCAGAACAGAATTATCTGTGGTATTTTAGACGATGGTCTAAGAGAACGTTTGTTGAGGCAAGATGATCTTACATTGGTTAAAACGTTGCAAGGTTGTCGTGCGGCTGAACAAATTCGAACGCAGGCACAAGCGTTGAGTTCCGCAGGGGAAAACGCCTCAATTCAAGTAGATTCTTTCAGCAAGACTAAGAAGAAATTTCCTGGTTCAAAGTCGAAACGGTCAGAACCTCAAGGTCGTACTAAAAGTGATGCATGTAGCAGGTGCATAAACCGACATAGCAAAGACAAATGTCCCGCACAAGGTCAAACATGCAAGAAGTGCAGTAAGCAAAATCATTTTGCTAAATGTTGTAAAACCCCAGTAGCCAAGGTCAATGAACTGTAGATTCAGAAGGTTTCATGATTTGCTCTGTTGAATCAAAATAATCCAAGGATGAATGGATAGTTAATCTACTAGTCAATAACCAGCCGGTTGACTTCAAGGTTGATACTGGTGCTCAGGCGAATCTTCTTCCTGAGACAGTATTTCACAAATTGAAACCAAAACCAAAGCTACAAAAAGCCAAAGTGATGTTGACAGGTTATTATGAGACAGATATCCCGGTCAAAGGTCGTTGTTGTGTACAAGTTGAGTACAAAGGGATCAAACGCAATGTGCCGTGTCTAGTCATTCCTGGAAATCGTCAGCCTTTGTTAGGATTAACGACGAGTGAAGACTTGTATCTGGTGAGACGGGTGTATCATGTTGAGAAACAAACTGAACACGGAACGGGTAAAAGTGTAGTTCAAGACTATCAAGATGTGTTTGTAGGTCTAGGTTGTCTTCCTGGTAAACACCACATCACATTGAGAGAGGACGCACATCCTGTTCAGCATGCATGTCGCAAAGTTCCATTTCCACTTCAAGATAAACTCAAAGATGAGTTAGATAAGATGGAACGAATGGACGTAATCACACGAGTTGATGAGCCAACTGATTGGGTTTCTTCTCTCGTGGTGGTGATGAAAAAGAATGGTCAGCTCAGGGTCTGTCTAGATCCAAGAGACCTGAACCGAGCAATCAAAAGAGAACACTATCAATTGCCATCAAGAGCTGAAATAACTGCACATTTTGCAGGAGCCAAATACTTCAGCAAGTTAGATGCATCTAGTGGTTTTTGGCAGATCCAACTAGATGACGAGAGCTCCAAACTTTGTACGTTTATCACGCCATACGGAAGGTACAAGTTCTTGAGACTACCTTTTGGTATTTGTAGTGCTCCGGAAGTCTATCACAAGATAGTGCACCAACTGTTTGCACACATTCCGGGAGTTAACACAATGATGGATGATGTGATTGTATGGGGAACTACCCAACAGGAGCATGATGACAGGTTGAGAGAGGTTCTCAGCATTGTGAGAAAAATGAATCTCAAGTTGAACAAAGACAAATGCGAGTTCAATGTCAAGAAGCTCACATTCATTGGTGACTTGATCAGTGATCAAGGAGTTCAACCTGATCCAAAGAAAGTGTCTGCTATCTTGAACATTGAGAGACCGAAATGTCGGAAAGATGTCCAATGGTTCTTGGGTATGATCAATTACCAAGGGAAGTTCATTCCAGATCTGTCGACCAAGTCATCAGCGCTGAGACATCTACTAGACAAAAAGAATGTATGGACATGGGATCATGCACAAGAGGATGCATGGAATCAGCTGAAACAAGCTCTGATACAAGAACCAGTCCTACATTTCTATGACTGCAAGAAACCAACCAAGCTGTCAGCAGACGCATCAAAGGATGGTATTGGTGCAGTGCTACTACAGCAATATGATCAAGATTGGGTTCCGATCGCATATGCATCTAGATCAATGACTGATGCAGAGACTAGATATGCACAGATCGAGAAAGAATTGCTGGCAATCACATACGCATGTGAAAGATTCCATCAATACATCTATGGACAACAAGTAGAAGTGGAGACTGATCACAAGCCACTTATTCCACTGTTTGTAAAGTCACTGGGTGACTGTCCCCTACGCATTCAAAGGTTACTCATCAGGGTACAGAGATATGATCTCAAGGTCTTGTACACGCCTGGAAAGTACATGTATACTGCTGATACATTGTCCAGAGCAGTAGATCCAAAGGCTGAGTTGAAAGCTGAAACTGAGGAAGATATCAGAGTCTACGTAGATGCTATTGTCAAGAGCATGCCAGTTACATCGAACAAACGAAATCAGATTGTCGAAGAGACAAAAAAAGATGATCAACTGCAAGAGCTGCTAGGCATCATCAGAGATGGTTGGCCGGAAACGAAGCAGCAATGTCCAGTTCGAGTCAGGGAATACTGGAACATCAGGAGTGAACTCTCTGAAGCAGATGGCATCATCTTCAAAGGCAGCAAAATAGTGGTTCCCGCTACTATGAGAAGGTTCATGCTAAACAAAATCCATGAAGGACACTTAGGCATCGAGAAGTGTAAGAAACGTGCTAGAGAAGTCATCTATTGGCCCAGAATCAACACAGACATCACTGAAATGGTCCAAAGTTGTACTTCATGCCTAATGTACAGACCAAAACAGCAAGCTGAAAGTCTACATCCTCATGACGTGCCGAACCGCCCGTGGGAAAAAGTTGCTGTTGATTTGTTCACGCTGAACAATAGAGAGTACATGGTCATCGTCGACTACTATTCACAGTTCATTGAAGTATGTACTATGACTTCTACTAGTAGCAAGGCCGTGATCAACCACATGAAAGCAGTATTTGCTCGCCATGGAACGCCATGTGAACTGATGTCGGATAATGGTCCTCAATTTGCAAGCCAAGAGTTCCAGAGCTTTGCAAAAGAATGGGATTTTCACCATACTACATCGAGCCCATATTATCCGCAATCCAATGGCCTTGCAGAGAATGCTGTGAAGATTGTAAAAAAACTCATATCGAAGTCACAGCACATTGGACAGGATATCCACAGAGCTCTACAAATCTATCGCAGTTCACCACTAGCATGCGGAAAGTCTCCGGCAGAACTCCTCTACACTCGTCGACTTCGATCGAATCTACCCATGCTTGACAGTTTACTCGACAACCAACAGGTCAATACTGGATCAGTGAGGGGAAGAAAGGAGGATCATAAGGTGAAGCAAAAAACGCCCTACCCGTAATCATCGTGGAAAGCGCGCTGGGACGCGCAAACTCCAACCTTTTCAACGAGAGTACACTTATTTAACTTCATCACTGAATGTCAGTCATCAGATTTCAGTTTTATTACAACCACACAAAACTCGAAGTATAGGTTTTGAGAAGAAAAGAAGCTGTACAAGCAATCTAATTCATATTAAACCCTCTGTCTCATTGAATGTGAAGAGAACTTATGATCTACCAATTCTTTATTTGATGAACGCGAGGTCAATAAAAAACAAATTTGATGAAATTGTTGTTGCAGTTAATAATTATAACGCTGATATTTTGGCGATCACGGAAACCTGGCTGGATCCAGATACACCGATTGATTACTTCTCGATGGCCGGATACATGTCTTTCTCCAAGCCAAGAGTTGGAAAGAAAGGCGGAGGAGTAGCAGCTTACATCAAGCATCGCTTCAAACCACGGGCTCTTCCGATCGACGTACCTGATGGGCTGGAAGTCATCTGGATTCACCTGCGACCACCGCGATTACCTAGGAGAATCTCGGGCATCATAGTTTGTGTTGTATACTACCCTCCTAAGCACCCGTCTTCCGATATATATATTGACCATATTGTTTCCACTATTGATCATTTATTAGTACAATATCCAGAGGCAGGATTCACTGTAGTAGGTGATTTTAATGATCTTGATGTGAACCAAATTTTAGAAAATGATACTTTCTGTCAAGTTGTAAATAAACCAACCAGAGGCCAAAATATATTGGACAAAATTATTACAAATTTTGATTACGCATATGAGCCTGTTGAGATCCTTGCACCGCTAGGGATGAGTGATCACAACGGCATCCTGTGGCGCCCTTCAGCCCTCTTCCGTCAACCTGGCAAGCTGACTAACGAGACGCGGACAAAAATAGTGCGCCCTCTAACAGATAGTGGAATCCGAGCGTTTGGCACTTGGATAACCCGTCACACGTGGGAAGATTTGTATCAAATCATTGACCCGTCGGATATGTGTCATTTATTTTATAATGTTGTGCGAGAACATATTGATCAGTCCCTACCTACTAAGACTATCAAATTTCATGAAAGTGATAAACCTTGGATATCTAGTGAGATAAAATCGTTAATTAAACGAAGACAGCAAGCTTGGCACTCTGGTAATAAAGAGCTGTGGAAATATTTTAGAGACAAAGTTATAGATGCAATAATATTAGCTAAGGACTCATTTTATAATAAAAGAATTCATACACTTAAAATAAATAATCCCGCTGATTGGTATCGTCATATAAAACTCATAACTCAAGGACCTCAAGATCAACCATCCATCGACATACCAGGTATTGCAACTGATCAGCCTGAACATTTTAAGGAAGCAGCCGATTGCATTAACGATAAGTTTTTATCTGTGGCAGCAGACCTACCGAAACTTGATAAAACAAAGTTACCAGCATATTTACCTTCACCTGTGGATTGCCCAATAATAGAACCGAAAGAAGTGTATGATCTGTTACGTAAACTTAATTTACAAAAATCGACTATTTTAGGCGACTTACCTGTCCGAATATTACGTGAATTTGCTTATGAGTTATCTTTTCCATTATGTTATATTCTTAATTTTGCATTTAAGCAAGGGGTGTTTCCACAAGTATGGAAGTATGCTGAGATAGTACCAGTACCCAAATCATATCCACCAACTCTACTTGAATTACGGCCCATAGCCCTAACTTCTTACTTTGCTAAAATAGCTGAAACTTTCATTACTAAGTGGTTGTGTGAGGATATTGGTGATATTATTGATAAAAACCAGTATGGAAATCGTCGTGGTCTTTCTACTTGCCATTATTTAATTGCAATGTTACATAATTTATACAAAAATGCAGATAAACAAAAAACAATTTCAACAATAGTTTTAACCGATTTTTCTAAAGCGTTTGACCGGATTGATCATAATATTTTAATTTGTAAACTTGTTAAATTGGATGTACGACCATGTGTCATTTCATTAATAGTAGATTTTTTAGAATGCCGCCAACAAGTAGTAAGGTATAAAGGTCGTATTTCAAATGTAAAAAATAACAATGTAGGAGTCCCTCAAGGTACAAAATTGGGGCCTATATTATTTTTAATTATTGTTAACGATGCGTGTCATGATTGTTTACTCCCTTTTTATAAGTATGTGGATGATTTAACTATAGTAGAAAGCCGGACTTGTACACAAATATCAAAATTGCAATCGGAATTATTGTTTTTAGAAAATTGGTCTTTACTCAATAATATGAAACTTAACCCAACTAAATGCATTGCTATGACAGTCTCTTTTATGAAAAATCAAATTCACCAACTGTTGTATATTGATGAGACACTTTTAAATGAAGAAAATGTAATCAAAGTTCTTGGAGTTTATATTCAATGTGATTTAAAATGGAATACTCAAGTAAAGGAAATGTTAAAGAAGTGCAATAGAAAGTTATATATGTTACGTACCTTGAAACGTTTTAATTTACCTATTATTGATCTCGTTATTGTTTATACTGGATACATAAGACCAATTTTAGAGTATTGTGCACCACTTTTTCATTCCAACCTAACACGTATGCAAACAGATAATATTGAACGAATACAAAAACGGGCATGTAGAATTATTTTGGGACTTAATTATGAAACATATAATCATGCTCTAGAACTGTGCAATTTGTTAACGTTGGAAGAACGTAGGAATTAACTTTGTTTTGATTTCGCCATTAAATTAGAAAAGCATGATTTGTGTTCGTTATGGCTACCAAGTCAAAGAATTGTTAAATTTAATTTACGAAATGTACAAAAATATTCTCAATTTATTTGTAAAACTAGTCGCTTTAATAACAGCTCTATTCCCTATTTTGTTCGTATCTTAAACGATTATTATTCAAAAAAGTAAGCTTCATATATTTTTGTATATGTTTATGTTTAATGATGTTGCCTATTATGTGTATAAATGTGTCCAGTATTTTTATCCTTTTATATGTCATTAATTTTATTTTATGTCAACATGTATAATGCTCAGTGTATTTTAAATATCATGATGTTTTTACCTTGTACAAATGATCTACAATTCAGCTTCGGCTGCCAGAACATCATACGAATAAACCCTTATTGAATTGAATTGAATTGAAAAAAGAGCGATTCGACAAACATGCTCGAGACTTGTCAAAGCTAAAGCCTGGAGATCATGTCATACTCCAAGACATGAAAACCAACACCTGGTCGAAACGTGGTATTGTCAGGTCTGTCCAGGATCGAAACAGATCATACCAGATCGAGACAGAAACAGGAGAGATACTACGTCGCAGAAACAGACGTCACCTCAGGCCAGTCTCACGTCAACAACAAGCCGAGTCTATTCCACTACCAACACAGGATGACTTCGAGCTAGATGACACTGCAGAAGCTACAGAGCAACCAGCATCTGAAGGAAGCTCAACTACGTCATCAAACAGAACCAGAAGCGGACGAGTTATTAAACCGCCAGAACGCTTGAACTTGTAAATAAATGAAAGCGAACTACAGAGAAAGACTTTCGCGTTTTGTAAATAGTTTATAGTTACAGAGTTCAACTTGGACTTTAAAACATAACTGCAGGATTGCATGACCATGACATATATATTTGCATGTTATAGTTTAAAAATATAACCAGATTTAATTAGTCACGTTGATTACAAAAATCAACAGATATCACTCAACCTCAACGAAGAATTCCAGTTTCGCGAATCGCAACCTTGAAAGATATGGACTGTCGCGTAATAAGTTATATATTTGAAAGCGACAGTACTCCAGCTTTAAGGGACAGAATAATGCCCTAGTACAGTCGAGAGTGTACAGATAGTCCACCCTGTCACTCTGTACAGTTTAAGAAGTTTTATATATGTATATGTGAACCTCTTTTAAAGAAGGGAGGTGTAGTGATAGCTACATGTAGTTTAACAGAGTCTGCAAATACAGACTAGCATGTATAACTAAATCTAGAATGACCTGCACCTATGACTCATGCCAGGTCATGTTATGAAACAATGAGTACTTGTAAAGAGATGACTACAAAGATGTCTGACTGACATAGAGCCTCAATAAAGCTATACAACTTATTAGTTCAATCAAAGCTCTCCAACTGGTCTTTTATAAGAACATAATACTAGGCCTAGTTGATTCATACTTTTAGGTAATTAGGAAAGATGATGTCACTGAACCTCCATATCCATAAGAACAAAGGGGCCCAATGCTGTCATGTTTTATTAAAAATCTACTCATGCTTGATATTTATAAAATGTAAAAATTGGCTATACTATATGTACATGTAAATTGGCATTAGATGTCCTATGTGAAATGTTGAATATGAACTTACAAACACTCAACTTCTCAAGACACAACACAACAAACCATGGACGCGGGCTTGGCATGAATTTGTGAAAAGTAGGTCTAGAAATCTAGACCTAGTGCTAGAATCTAGACTAGATTCTACTTTCTAGATCTAGATATATAATCTAGAGCCTGAGGTCTACTGACTGGCGGTAGACCCTACTGAGCCTTGGTCTAGAAATACTGGTCATAAGACATAAATCCATGCCATGGATTGGCGTACTTTGACTAATTTCTTGAGACTTAGATCTAAGTAGACCCTAGATCTAGGTCTAGATCTAGTAGGCCCTAGATCTAGAGGATCTACGTGTTTGTGCGTCTCACCGACACCAACTTCGAGCTCAAGCCTCTTATTCAGTACTTGTACAGCGCTTTGAAACTTTTGTCACAAGCGCTATATAAATTTGTCATATTATTATTATTATTATTATTCTTATTCGTGCACATTTTACGCACATATAACATGTTCAATTGGGCTTCCACTCAGTAGCAAAGCTGAGAATATGGTACAAATGTTGTGAATAACTCAAAAAAACTGACAATGTAGGCTATCACAGTTGAAAAAACAGCAACTTTGTGAAGGTCTCTTCACTTTGTTTCACCATAAATCTGTCAACATAATCTGTACGACGATCGTCTGCGGTAGAAAGCTAAAGCTCGCCGGTATGACGTCATATGACGCGTTAAACCGTGGGTTAGATTTAGCCCGCTGTCACGGTTTAAACCACCCCTCTGAGCAGGCTAAAAATATGACGTTATATGACGCGTCAAACCGTGGGTTAAATCTAAACCTCCTTTGTGAATACCAAAATAATGACCCATGGTCTAAAGCTCGGTGTTATGACGTATTATGACGCGTTAAACCGTGGGTTAAATCTAAACCTCCTTTGTGAATTCGGGCCTATGTGTGCTAGAAGTCTGTATAAGAATTTTGACAGCATTTGTGCATATTTATTGTCTTTAAATTACTCGTTTTCAATCGTTGGTATAACGGAAACCTGGATGTATAATAGACCCAATATATTTTCACTCTCTGGTTATACATTTATTCAGTCAGCTCGTTTGTCCGGGAGAGGAGGGGGAGTTGCATTCTTTATCGATGACCAATTCACTTTTCGTATTTTAGACAAAATTAATTTCAATATCGTAGGAGTAGAATCACTTTTTATTGAAATTGAAAGTAGGCCTAAAAGCTGTAAGAATATGATTATAGGAGTTGTTTATCGCAAACCCTCAAGCAGTGCTATTGATTTCATGAACAGATTTGAAAATATAGTGCACTCGATTTCTTTGAACCATAAAACATGTTATATTATGGGTGATTTTAATTTGAACTTACTGGATTTTACTAAGGTCTCAAGTATCGGCAACTTTTTGAACATGTTTTTTTATTTTGGATTTTATCCTTTGATCAATAAACCCACTCGTTTGTCTATAGATTCAGCTACTCTACTTGACAATATATTTACAAATTCAACCTATGATAGTATTGTTTCGGGTATTTGTGTTTCTGACATTAGTGATCATTTTCCTATATTTAGTATTTCATCTATAATTGGTTCACGCAGTACAAGTGAAGTCGATACGAAGTGTTTTGCACGTAATATTACCCCAACTTCAGTTGCCTCTTTAACCAATGATTTGAAAATTACTGATTGGAACATGGTACTTCAATCAAGTGATGTGAATACGGCATATGATATATTTCTTGATAGTTTTACAACGTTATGTGATAAGCATATACCTTATCAAAAGAAGAAAAGCTACCGTAGAAATGAGATTAAAAAACCCTGGATAACTCTTGCTATTTTGAAGTTTATTAAGAAAACTAACATGTTGTATGGTAAATATAAATTGGACCCTTCTTTTGAAAATAAATCCAAATATAGGAAATATCGTAATAAAATAAATACCTTAAAACGATGTGCTAAAAGAAAATATTATTTTGATAAATTCACTGCTGTGAAGTCTAATTTACGTAAAACATGGAACGTTGTGAATACTATTTTGGGTAAAAAGAATTGTACAACGCGTCAAACGCTGCAATACAAAGGAAAAACTGTAAATGAACCAAAAGAAATTGCAAATATTTTCAATAATCATTTTGTCAACATTGGAGAAAACCTTATTAAGTCCATTCCTGACTCTAATCATTCATTCTCTGACTATTTACAAGGTAACTTTGTTCACAGTTTATTTTTCAAACCAGTAACTATCACTGAAATTTTAAATATTGTTAAAAAATTGCCTAGTGGGAACAGTTCAGGATATGATAACATAAGTACACGTCTTTTAAAGTCTGTCATCAATTTTTTACTCGTACCTTTAACACATATTTGTAATCTGTCGATTAAGAATGGTGATTTTCCTTCAAACATGAAAATCGCCAAAGTAATTCCCTTGTTCAAGAAGGGAGATACAGATAATGTTGATAATTACCGTCCCATTTCCATTCTGCCTTCTTTTTCTAAAATACTTGAAAGATTAGTTTTTAATAGACTATCAAGTTTTTTGGTTCAATTCAACATTCTGTCTAATGAGCAATATGGCTTTCGAAAAAATTCTTCCACAGGTCTTGCTATTCTTGATTTATATGATAAAATAGTCCATTATGTTGATGTAAATAATCATGCAATATGTGTTTTTATGGATCTTTCGAAAGCCTTCGATTCTATACCCCATGATATATTATTAGTTAAATTACATTTTTACGGCGTAAGAGGTTTACCTCACAAATGGTTTAAAAGTTATCTTGCCGAAAGGAAGCAATTTACATCTGTAAATTCTCATTGTTCTTTTTTTAATCTAATATCATATGGCGTCCCTCAGGGCTCTATTTTGGGGCCTCTCTTATTTTTGATTTACATCAATGATATTGTAAACTGTTCCACTTTCTGTAAATTCACACTTTTTGCAGACGATACAACTATTCTTGCCTCAGAAAAAAAAATTGATCTATTAACCCATAAACTGAATATTAATTTGGAGTATGTTTACGAATGGCTAGTTTGCAATAAGCTGTCTTTGAATGTTTCTAAGACTAAATTTGTTATTTTCAAAAATGCTAGGAACCTAAATCCTGTATATGACAATGTATCTATTTCTATCAACAATAAATTAATTGAACAGTGTCGAGTTTTTAATTACCTTGGAGTACTTTTCGATGAAAACCTATCTTGGACTTCTCATATTAATTATGTTACAAAAAAGGTTTCTCAGAGCGTCGGTATTATTAGTCACTTAAGATTTGTTATTCCACTCCGTATCTTAGTCATGTTATATAATGCATTTATTTTGCCATATATTATGTATTGCAATTCTGTTTGGGCGACGAAACATCCTTCTAAGTTACTAAAATTACATAGACTTAAAAAAAGGGCATTACGACTCTGCTCTAATTCCCCTTTCTTAGCTCCCTCACAACCTTTATTTAGAAAATTCAATACTTTACATATTTATGATATTAATAAATTGCAAATTGCCTCATTGATGCAACGATTTTTCTCAAACTCACTACCTCCAAACCTTATGCACCTATTTAGTCTTAACAATGTGGTCCATACCCACTACACAAGAAATGCTGATAAATTCCATCATTGGAATGCTTCGTCCAATATACTAACCGATTCTCTCTGTTATGTTGGTCCAAAAATTTGGAATTCTCTACCTCCATTTTTACAATCTGTTGGATTTAATAATTCTTTCAAAAGACTTTACAAGAAACATCTTCTCTCTCTTTATAACGCATAATTTATTTTAAGACCACACCTATATTACTAATACTCCTTTTTCCTCTTTTTTTTTTTTTTTTTTTTTTTTTTTTTTTTTTCCCTTCTTCAAGTATATGTTATTATTACTTCTGCGCCTGGTGCATTCAATTGTCAAGCCTTACTGGCTTTTACGGATGCACCATTTTCCATTTATATTTTGAATGCTGTTATGTCAATTTTATATGTAATTTTGATATTTTTACATGTTATGAAATTCCATATTTTATCTTTGTATATATTGTTATGATGATGGAAATAAATTTCAATTCAATTCAATTCATGTCTGCAATAACGAACACTAGTCTTGGCTCCAAGCGCACGCCCTGTATACGCGCAGCGCGCTAGCACTAACACGATATGCATTAGGAGTCAGCTCGCTAGCTTCTCCCAATTCCTGACAAAAGTCGGGCTCACGACTTTTTACGATTTTCAATGCGCCGGCCGTCGTCATCTATGTGTGACCGGACCGGGCCATAAGCTAGAGCTTAAACGTGATGGGCGACCAAACTTATAATATATATATATAATCATAAATAAATACCAGCCACATAATGAAGGAAATCAATTATTTAAAAAGGCATAAAATGAACTGCGTTAAGTTTAAATATGTGTATTTACTACGTAAGTGTTTGTCTTTTGTGAAACGTGTTATTCACGCTCTTATTTATGTATGTACAGTATGTGCATGTACAAGTATGTGTGTGCGAGTGCATGTGTTTGAAGCGTTTATAAAATTATGACTTTTAAGCTGATGATAATTTATGCTTCATTGCAGCCTTGAAAGAATAAATCGTACATTATTTAACATTATATACCTCACTTAAGAAATCCAGCCATCTGATTGGTCGAATTGCATTCATAAACTTCAACTGTTCCTGTAAAATTCTCGGTAACCATGCATAAAACATTTCAATATTTTTAATAACCATGGTTACTCCATGGTTACCCCATAGGTTTACATGTTAAAAAATGGTTTGAGCGATGGAGGATACCGTATATGTGTGCGAAGGATTGGTCGGTAATTTCAATACAATTGAATCTCGATCGATCTTACCGACAATTTTATCTTGCATTGTTGACATGAAGACGAAAATA
Organism: Strongylocentrotus droebachiensis; assembly: GCA_035222895.1. Lineage (NCBI taxonomy): Eukaryota > Metazoa > Echinodermata > Echinoidea > Camarodonta > Strongylocentrotidae > Strongylocentrotus > Strongylocentrotus droebachiensis. The sequence goes on along the minus strand of JAVYIG010004682.1, from coordinate 108,670 downwards.
AACTTCCAAAAACAAAAAAACAACATCTGCCGATAGATCTTGATCTAAGTTCGTGCCAATATGCATTGCAAAAGTAAAAGAAGAGTCCGTATATGGAGCTTTTGCGTAGCATTCATCACACGCGAAGCCGGTTTCAATCCATTTTAATGTATATATTGGAGAAAACTGCCACGCATGTTAATGGCGGGCCATAGCCGAGTGGTCTAAGCGTTGGATTACGATACACCTTTTGATGTACGCAAGAGTTCGAATCCCGTCTTCGACAAAATTGATAAATATTTTTCATTTTTCATTTTTTAGTCTATTTTTTTTCGGCATATAAAAGTATTAATGACTGCTTTAATATTCGAGAAATAGTTGTTTTCATACGCTCTCGGGAAGGTTACAATTGGGCTATTCCCCTCGGCAAGCCTCGGGGAATAGCACAATTCTAACCTTCCCTTGAGCGTAATAAAACAACTATTTCTCTCAAAGCAGTCATTAATACTATAATAGTTTGCAAATTATTCCATATGGCAGGGCTATGATGTCGGATATATTAATGCACAATTAGCAATTTGGGGTTCATCAAAGGAAAATTATAAAAGTTTCGAGTCGGATTAGAATGAATTTTAGTGTTTGTAACAAACAGGTTGTGGAATGCTGGAGGAAGTAAGTTATTGGAGTATTTGACATAAAGATTGAAACCTGCAAGGTATTGATATTTAAAAAAAAACTGTTAATGTTTTCAGCTTCTGAAATAAGATGATCCAGTACAAATGCGAATATACTTTTTTTTGTGCAATAAATGAAAGGGATTTAGTTCAATTTTCGCACAACTTGCCCAAACTATAGTAAAAACTAAATCTTTCTGGTAAAAAATTGCTTACTTTTTACAAATAATTCCTACGCCTTTAGATATATGGATGTTTTAATGTAATCAAATATTGATTCTATGTAAGACATCAATAATCACTCCGAAATATCTAGATTTGCATTTTTGTTCAAAGGGCAAGTTACCAATCAATACATTAATTGTTATATCTGCAGCTCGGTGTGCCTTAGAGTATAAAATGAGTTATATTTATATTAAGAGATAACTTATTGCACTTAAACTATGTGGACACTTTTGATAGCTCCAAATCCAATGTAGTGCTTCAATTTGATTGTGTGAGAAAAGAGAATAAAATGACAAAACAAATGATGCGTTCATTACATCGGTTACAATGATTTATCAAAAGAAAAATAATTGATCCCAGAAGGGAGCCCTGAAAGACATCACACCTGATGGGTAAAATATGAGAGTAAGTATACCATCAAATGAAACATATTGCTGTCTGTTCGACAAGTAGTATTTAAACCAGGAAAGAGATTTCCCTCGAATTCTATTTATAGAAAGTTTTCGAATCAATATCGCATGGTTGATCGTATCAAACGCTTTGCAGCCAACATAAAATTCTGTAGAACTTAGCAGGAATTATGAACATGTCACATATACCTATCTACGAAATTTAAACGTTAGCAGCGTCCTAAGATTCAAATTATACAAGAAAACCGTTTACTTTCTAGACTTCACCGTCAGACACTATTGAGTGACTGACTTCTTTTATTTTCCTTTGGTAATAACATACATAAATTAGCGGCTGTAAAGGGTACATGAGCATTTTTCTATATACCAATAACCCAATTCTTGATATGGCCAAAATAAAACTGATTGAATCTTTGCGACCATTCGGTACAAGGATCTGAAAATCAGACTATTACTTTTGTGATTGCAATCACTAAAGTCGATTCGACTACCAGTGGTCGTTATTTTTCCACTTAAAGACATTTTCAAGCCCTTCCGTTTTTAGGGAAGTTCTAAATTAGTATTATCTTTCAAATGCCGTTGTAATTTAAACTTTTCATTTGTTTGGCCTGCAAAAGGGACAAGTACCTTTAAATCCCTAAATATTTATATTGCGTGTTCCTTATTTGCCATAGCACTGGTAATTTTATCGTATATTTGTACAAGAGCTAAATCTGTTTAGTGGTTTTTCCTAAACCTGTATTGGTTGGTATTCAACACTTTTTTTCATTAAGGAATCATGTATAAACCTACTGTAAACTATTTTTTAAGAATCGTTGATATATAATGTCAATGCCTATAAGTGTGAATTTTTAATAGAGATCCTAGTAATTCACAAATTGCCTTGATTATTGCGAGAACTGTTATTTCTAGTCTGACCTACACGATCATGACGATAGATACGATTGACGTTATCTTTCCTCTTTTTGTGTAAGGTATTTCTCAACAGCAGATGGCAAATCACCACCATTGTATGGCATAAATTTACAACATGTGATCCATCATACATGTGAGTATGAAATATTGCTTTTTCATTTATTAAGTTCATAACGAAGAAAGAATATGTGACTACTAATTGAGCCTATACAGGATTTATACTGCAACGGAAATAGCATTGGTCAACGTCTACAGCAAAAAAAAAAGCTACGTTTTGTAGTACATAAATTTGGAAACTTCAAAAAGAAAAGATTCTTCTAGGTGTATAGAATTTCTTCACCAGAAACATTTTTTTTTCTACACACATGAATTGCATCAAAAGGGTCGTTCGTTTTGCAATGGGGGTAAGGGTCGACTATAAAATTTCTATACCTTTCCACAAAATAATCCAGGTGTAGCAGTATTGATCAGCATAATTGCCAATGATTGCAATAATTTGAAGTAACTTTTATGTATTATACCAAAATTATTTTATCCTTTTGCAAATAACGATAACGACATGAATGCCTTCCTCGTTGAGAAGCAAAACGAAGACTAAAAAAGTTGGTATGCAGTTAGGAACATATCGACTTGCAGTCGACTTGATGTTTCACGAACCTAGAAAAGGTTTTTCAGTTGATTGTTTTTTTAATTTGTGATCTTATGTGGTTAAGGAACAATTTAAGCGTACCTTGAGCACTTGTTATCATACCTTTGAACCACATGTCCATACGGATGCATGATACCCGGTTTTGAGGTGGATTCACAATCCACGGCGCCATCTAACGACACCAGTGTTAATTAGCCGATGGTATGTGATGCATTATGGTAAAAAGGCGACAAAAATACCTACCCTACCCTAGGAGAGAAGGAGATTTAGTCGGGATTTTTGGTGGGGATGGTTTGAATGGCTAGTCCTAGGTAAAACTATTGACCCTTCTCTCAAAGTTTGGGTCAATTTGGGCACCTTTTATCCAATACTGACCATTGTGGTCACTTTTGGTCAGGGGTAATTTTCCAATCGCCATCATCAGCAAGGGAGATTTAATGGGTCAATTTAATGTAAAAATGTGCCCTGATGCTAGAAAAGTGGTCTAAATGACCCCATTAACAACAATATGGTAATTTTGGTCTTTTTAGGCTAAATTAGGCTAAATTACATTTAAATTGATTGGGGGGTCGAAAATCAGGCCAAAATGTTTAGTCAGAATCAATAGATGGATGGGATTTGACATCCAAAATTAATAAGAAAATGTACGCTGATGTCAAAACAACCAATCCCATTTAATGGATTTATACAGTTCGGAACACTTTGGTCATTTCCATTTAAAATAGCGGCAAGCATTTTGCTGCGCTGCCCCGGTTGAAAGATGTCGACCCGCAAGCTGAAAAATTGGTCTGTCACAGCTTGCCAGTGAGGGCGCTGTTAATTGTGAATCCACCCTATTCAATATCAAGTTCAGATTCTAAAATGTCAAATAAAAAATGTCATATTCATAATCTAGACAAATTTACAATGGAAAGTGTTACATCTACACGTATATTAGGCCTAATATAGATAATGGTTTAAAATGATTGTGTGGTATAGGGGTGTGGGGAACCCATTTTCATACCAATCATTGAAATCACCAGTCACAAGCTCAGTCACAAGATCACAAGGGGTCAATTAAAGATCAAACATCAATTCAATGGTGAATTTAGCGTATGATTTACTATTTTCGTATAATATTTATTTGCCTATGAGATGTATGAAGGCTTCAGTTGTCGACCTTTGAGAAGTATTTTTAGACTAAAAAAATTATGGCCCAAAAGTTCATGTCTTAAAGGTCTAAATAATTATGACAACATCATTATTTCATTCTCGTTACTCCTATAACTTAGAATTCAAAATGTGGTTCATACATGCATACTAAATTATTTCAGAATGATTAACGGTGAAGTTCATATTCTTCAAATATTCAACGGTGTATAAATCATTAGTCTACTATAAATGATGTAAAGCGATATCATCTATAGGCTTAACATCTAAAAGAAGCTGATCAGGAGGGGCGCAAGAGGCACTCGCCAAATCACATATACGTTAGAAAAATTAGCAGGCGAAAGGCACGTGCCCCCCCCCCCCCCCTTTTTTTTAAATAAAGTTCTGGAACCGTTAATCGAATCCTTATATGACGTCCAATGAAATAATCTTTCATCTTCTGCATCCATTTACAGACAATGACCCGACAGATGATGAATTGATCTGGATAAGGAACGACTCCAGAGGGAGGGAAATATTTAATGGACTTGATTTGCTTTGATTTATTTACCAACAGCAACAGCAATACATTGCATACAATCATTTACATATACAAGAAGAGAAACTATTGGTAGGTAAAAGGGGCCAGATAATAGCACATGTGCTAGTCGAGCCTAACCCCTTTAGCAGCTAAAAGTGTGTTGCAGTCTGTAGTCAATATTTGTAATAAAAACAAAGTTGCACTTTTTCAAAATTTCCGGGACGACCCACCCCCCCCCCCTAAACAGATTAAGGCGGGACGTGTCCCCCTGATCGCCGCCCCTGCATGAATCTTTCTTTTTTTCCTATTATCCTTATACATTGTGCTTTTGGATATTTTTATTCACCTTTTAAATTGGTTTTTGTAATGACTGTATTATGAAGAGGAATCTGTTGTGTACCTGTCATTAACTCGTATAATTAATAGCTTGCTTGGTACACACTTAGAGTAACGTTAGCATTCATGGTCATTGACACTAGCCTGTACAGACTCTGAATAAACGTATAGAAATATAAATGTGTTTGTTCATCCTATACTTGTACACTGTCGCTCATAACGTTGGAATGTTTTTTTTAACTCAATTTATGGAATTATTTTGACAATGATTTATTCCTAATAGATCTAGATAATAGTATAAATTCTCAAATTTTATTAAATAATTATTTGCCAGTGTTTGTTTTGCGTGACTGCTAAAGCATGTGTATGCTAATATGCTTACCAACTAGGGGACCTAGGCCCTTAAGTCATAAATGACAGTAATGAGGATTAATGCCCCACAAAAGGCACTAATATAGCACATCGACACGGTTTTGATCATGGGGCCTCATAGTTACAAGGCCATTGCTTTGCCACTGAACCATGACTGTATGCAGCTGGGGCTAGGGTAGGGGGCAGTTCCCACAAATACAAAAAATAAAAAGAAAATGCATTAAATTATCAATAATTCATTGAATTTCCCCGGTCCCCAACAGAAAAAAATCTTCTGTATGCCCATGCCTTGAGCCATATTCCAACGTTATGAGCGACAGTGTATATAGGAAAGAATGATTCCAAGTGCATTATTCTTTACTTTATTGTAGTCCATTTTGTTTATATATTTTTTTTCTTTTAAATTGATATGTATGAGATATCAGATTTGTTTGAAAATGACATACATGTGTATACGAAGGATCAAATGTAGAAATGTTAGTTTTGTCAGATTTATGTAAAGCGTAATGTAGCATCCGGAAAAAAATTGCTACGCCGTTCAAAGATATGTTGGTTGTTACGGGACGTTGCTTTATTTCCTATATAACTTTGTGTAGCCTTTCACATATATTCCATGGCTCTTCATTGCTCCATTATCATTTCTCCATTATCATTGCTCCGTAAAAACTATAGTATAAACAAAGAACCAAATAGGAAGGATCCTAAATATATCATTCAAATACAGTAGTACATGCAATGAAACATGAAATTTTCTTACTTGTATCAAATGAATCAAATGCGATGTATCTCAATAAATGTAATTATGCTGTATATCACTAAATGAACCATTTGCCTTTGTTTCTCTTCATAATAAATGAATTAATCAAATAATGTGTGTAATGCATCTGTTTGTACAGCTTGACCTATAACATGAATATCATAATGTATACGTTGATAATATCCGAATTTTATAAGTACAATAAAGGATTTGCTATTGAATACGTACATGCGCATTGTAAGAAATAAAACCTTTCAATTTCGTCGCTCAGTCTTTTCTAAGATGGCAGTTACACACCTCCTTGCTGCCTTCTTACATAATGGAAATTTACATAATCTGCCAGGATGCGACATTTAATCAAAATTGGCTCTCTGGCGGATCGAATTTGGTGCCATCTTTTCACATTCAATTTAGTGACCACATGGCACTTGACGAGTTTCAGAATGCCATGCACAAGTAATATTATGTGATTAATTTGTGATTGGGGTGACGCGAAACTTTTCTTCTTTTTTTGAAAAGGGAGCCGTGACTGTAAAAAGGTTGAAAAACGATGCATTAGACTATCCAGCCGGGGTCTATTCGCTATTCATAAGGACCGCTATTCATAACGTGGAAACTCCCGTACTTCCTGGTCCGCTATTCATAATGGTAAAAGAGGGTCACTATTCATAAAGAAATAAGGTTCGTTGATCATAAGGACCGCTATTCATAACGCGAGATGAGGGTCGCTATTCATAATTCATATTAAGGGTCATTAATCATAAGGACCGCTATTCATAATATGAAATCAGGGTCGCTATTCATAATACGACGAGAGGGCCGCTATTCATAATACGAAATGAGGTTCATTACTTATAAGGGTCGCTATTCATAACACGGTAAGAGGGTCGCTATTCATAATACGAAATTAGGGTCGCTATTCATAATAAGAGAAGAGGGTCGCTATTCATAATACGAAATGAGGGTCGCTATTCATAATAGGAGAAGAGGGTCGCTATTCATAATACGAAATGAGGTTCGCTATTCATAATAGGAGAAAAGGGTCGCTATTCATAATACGAAATGAGGTTCGCTATTCATAATAGGAGAAGAGGGTCGCTATTCATAATAGGAGAAGAGGGTCGCTAATCATAATAGAAGTAGAGGGTCGCTATTCATAATACGAAATGAGGTTCGCTATTCATAATAGGAGTAGGGGGTCGCTATTCATAATACGAAATGAGGTTCGCTATTCATAATAGGAGAAGATGGTTGCTATTCATAACAAGAAATGAGGGTCGCTATTCATAATAGGAGTAAAGGGTTGCTATTCATAATACGAAATGAAGGTCGCTATTCATAATAAGAAATGAGGTTTGCTATTCATAATAGGAGTAGAGGGTCGCTATTCATAATACGAAATGAGGTTCGCTATTCATAATAGGAGAAGAGGGTCGCTATTCATAATAGGAGAAGAGGGTCGCTATTCATAACGGGAGAAGAGGTTCGCTATTCATAATACGAAATGAGGTTCGCTATTCATAATAGGAGAAGAGGGTCGCTATTCATAATAGGAGAAGAGGGTCGCTATTCATAATAGGAGAAGAGGGTCGCTATTCATAATACGAAATGAGGGTCGCAATTCATAATAGGAGGAGAGGGTCGCTATTCATAAAAGGAGAAGAGGGTCGCTATTCATAATAGGAGAAGAGGGTCGCTATTCATAATAGGAGAAAAGGGTCGCTATTCATTATACGAAATGAGGGTCGCTATTCATAATAAGAGAAGAGGGTCGCTATTCATAATACGAAATGAGGGTGTCTATTCATAATAGGAGAAGAGGGTCGCTATTCATAATACGAAATGTGGGTCGCTATTCATATTAGGAGGAGAGGGTCGCTATTCATAATAGGAAAAGAGGGTCGCTATTCATAATACGAAATGAGGGTCGCTATTCATAATATGAAATGAGGGTCGCTATTTATAATAGGAGTAGAGGGTTGCCATAATACAAAATGAAGGTCGATATTCATAAAAAGAAATGAGGGTCGCTATTCATAATAGGAGTAGAGGGTTGCTATTCATAATACGAAATGAGGGTCGCTATTCATAATAAGAAATGTGGGTCGCTATTCATAATACGAAATGAGGGTCGCAATTCATAATACGAAATGAGGGTCGCTATTCATAAAAGAAGTAGAGGGTCGCTATTCATAATACGAAATAAAGTCGCTATTCATAATACGAAGTGAGGGTCGCTATTCATAATAGGAGTAGATGGTCACTATTCATGATACAAAATGAGACTCGCTATTCATCATAGGAGAAGAGGGTCGCTATTCATAATACCGAAAAAGTCAAAATGACATAAGCAATAAACTAAATGTCAATAAGAAAGCGACATACTGGATAGAGGACACCCCATGGCTACAGCGTAGGCCGTGGCTGGGGCGTAGGCCGGGGGTGGGGTAGGCCACATGGTCCCAAACATTTGAAGAAAATATTTATTTAAAATTCACATTTCTGAAGGAAAAAAAAGGCGTGCCCCAATAATGAACGTGTCCCATCATTCCGGTCACCAGAACTTGATCTCCTGAAACTTTCCTAACATCGAAAACAAACAGAGTTTGACCGGACCATTAGCCTATACACTGTGAAAAATTTGGGTAATATTGTTTAAATTGGCGTGGGGTCCAGGGGCAAAGCCCCGGTGAGGGTCAAGGAGGCTCTGGTGTTTTAAGCATTAAAATAAGGTCAGATGAGCTTCCAGGGGCCAGCCTAAGGGCCTTTGGTGGGGTCTGCATGCCCCCTGAAGCTCGGGGTTTTAGGCATTTAATTACGGTCAGATGAGCATATTTTGATACCTAATTTGTGAAACCGGCAGGTCACCTTTCTTTCTTTCTTTATATTTCCCCATTAACATACTTTTTCAAAAAGGTGTGTGTGTGTGTGTGGGGGGGGGGGGGGTTCAAACCCTGACACGTTAGCTACTAAAGTAGCATATTTTTTGCCCGAGTATATGATTTACAAAAAAGTGAAAAAAATATCGGAAACTTGGAAAATCGTTTTATTTCAGCAACATTTGTAAATCACTGGTATCGAATTAAAAATAAACCACGTTTCAAATTTGCCCCCCCTCTCTCTCTCTCTCTCTCTCTCTCTCTCTTACTCCCACCCATCTTCTCTCAGGCTTTTTCCCCCTCTCTCTCTCTCTCCTCTTTTTCATCCCCCGTTTCTTTTCTTTCCTTTTCCCCTTGTTGTCCTTTTCTCATTTTCTTTATTTTCCTTTCTTTCCTATATTTTCCTTTTCTTGTTTTCTCTCTTTTCCTTTCCCTCTCATTTCCCCCTCCCCCTTTTCTCATTTTCTCAATTTTACCGACAATATCCCGACAGGTGGGGGGGTGTCGCACCCCCACACCCTCCCCCCTTTAGCGACGCCCCTACCTATACCGGTCATTTTTCGTACCAGGCACATTATTGTGTTCTATCACAATCATGATTGTTTCATTTTCCCTTTAAAGCAGGCGCGTAGCCAGAGTCGGGAATGGAACAATGAATCGTCTTCTTTCTCTAATAATTTCATTAAACTATGAAAGGTCAAAGCTTACGCGCTTTGCGCAAGAGGGGGGGTGGAAACTGAATTCAGACAAGGATTAATAATCGAGAATGGTACAACAAGTCCTCTTCTTTCTCTAATAATTTAATGAAACATCAAAGCTTCCACGTTTCGCGCGGGAGGGGGGAAACTGAATTCAGACAAGGATTAAGAGTCGAGAATGGAACAACGAATCATCTTCTTTCTCTAATAATTGCATTAAACAATGAAAGGTCAAAGCTTACGCGCTTTGCGCAAGAGGGGGGGGGAGAATTCAGACAAGGATTAATAGTCGAGAATAGTACAACAAATCCTCTTCTTTCTCTAATAATTTAATGAAACATCAAAGCTTCCGCGCTTCGCGCCGGAGGGGGAGGGGGAACCATATTCAGACAAGGAAAAAGGGTCGAGAATGGTACAACGAATCGTCTTCTTTCTCTAATAATTGCATTAAATTATATAAGGTCAAAGCTTACTCGCTTTGCGCAGGAGGGGGGGGGGACTGAATTCAGACAAGAAATAAGAGTCGAGAATGATACAACAAATCGTCATTTTTCTCTGATACTTAATGAAAGGTCAAAGCGAGGGGAAAAACTGAATTCAGACAAGGATTAAGAGTCGAGAATGGTACAATAAATCGTTTCTCTTCTCATTTCTTATTATGAATAGCAACCCTCATTTCGTATTATGAATATCGACCTTCATTTCGTATTATGAATAGCAACCCTCATTCCGTATTATGAATAGCGATCCCTACTCCTATTATTAATAGCGACCCTCATTTCGTATTATGAATAGCGACCCTCTACTCCTATTATGAATAGCGACCCTCTTCTCCTATTATGAATAGCGACCCTCATTTCGTATTATGAATAGCGACCCTCATTTCTTGTTATGAATAGCGACCCTCATTTCGTATTATGAATAGCAACCCTTTAATCCTATTGTGAATAGCGACCCTCATTTCTTGTTATGAATAGCGACCCTCATTTCGTATTATGAATAGCGACCCTCTACTCCTATTATGAATAGCGATCCTCATTTCGTATTATGAATAGCGACCCTCTACTCCTATTATGAATAGCGACCCTCTTCTACTATTATGAATAGCGACCCTCTACTCCTATTATGAATAGCGACCCTCTTCTCCTATATTGAATAGCGACCCTCTTCATCGATTATGAATAATGACCCTTATGAATAATGACCCTTATGAATAGCGACCCTCATTTCTTATTATGAATAGCGACCCTCTTTCTGTGTTATGAATACCGACCCTTTTGTAATATTATGAAAAGGGACCCTTTTGAATAACGACCCCGATTTCGTATTATGAATAGCGACCCTCTTCTAATATTATGAATACCGACCCTCTTCTTTGATTATGAATAGCGGTCCTTACGAACAATGACCCTTATAAATAATTACCCTTTTCTCCAATTATGAAAAGCGGACCTTATGAATAGCGATATTGACCCATCCAGCCGGGAGTGTCGGCGGGATCCGTTATTCATGTACTTGATCTTTGATTATATTGAGATCATAAGAAAAGAATTGGCAACCAATTTCAAAAGATTATCGATCATGGACACCTAAGCAAAATAAACACTCAGTTATAACAGTTGTAGATAGTCCGGTAGATAGTACATGTTATGAATACAAAAATACTTTATTCAACATCATCATGAAACTTCAGTTAAGTTTGATCTTCAAGAACATGTTAATAACATTATCTAATTTAACATGATAATATACATGGAAATAGGCAGTTGGGATATTGCAATGCATGTATCTGAATGTTATCAAGAAGTTAAAACTTCAAAAAGAAAAAAAACGGGAGAATGTTAGAGAGAAAGAGAGTGAGAGGGGGATAGAGAGAAAGAGAGACAGAGAGAGGGAGAGAGACAGAGGGGATAAAGAGAGTCAGAGAAGTGGATGCAGAGAGAGGGGGAAAGGAGAGAGGGAGAGAGAGAGAGAGAGAGAGAAAGGAATATTGACTTTAAAAGAAATACAGAATAATATGGAAATCCGAAGATCAAGATTATCAAGTCTCAAACAAAAATAAGAAAATAATTCTCAAACATGTTTAAATCATGACAAAATATACTTTAAAGGGATATTTGAGTTCTGTTTTCAGATCGCAAATGCCTTCAAAGTGCATGTTTATTGCTCTCAGTCTTAGCTATGACATTTTTAGTGCCCTTTTAGGACCTAAAATTGCCATGAAGGTAACTTTTGACCCCAAAATGTGTGAAAATTAGCCAATACGATCATACCAATTCAGCTACACTTTTAAAAAAACATGGTGACCGTTAATTAATTCATTAATTAATTAAAATAATAACAATACATGGGCCGGCTGGTTGTGCGTAATATAACCAATACAAAAAAGCCAACATTTGCATTGGCTGAAATACAACGTAAAGGCGCTCTTTTGTTTTTTTCAACGGCTTTCAACGGCTGGTTAAAATTATCAAATATTTGTGGTGGTACACAAGTATAAGAAATCGTTATATTTATGGATATTTCAGCTGTCTCTGAACCGATTGTGATCAAACAAAGATGATTTTGTCATTTAAATTGTATGTTCTTTCAAATTTGACACTCAGTTTTTCATTATCTCACAAAAATATATTTTGTGTAGCGCCCTCTGCAACAGAACTCAACTATCTCTTTAAAGATATACAATTTTACGGTAATTCAGTATCCTTAAACTTTTTCTTTTAAAGAAAATTGCATGAATTTCTATAAGAAGCAATAATCATCTCCACAAAATTAAAATATCATTTGCTCTACTTCCACATGTATGTCCAAATGCCCTGGCTGCCAACAAAAGAAGCATACATATTGAGTTCACAATAATGCAATAACTTGAACTGTTCCTTGGAAACAGAGACTTTGCTTCTTTGGACACATTGTAAGATCAAACGGTATGGAGCAGGATATCATGCTTGGCAAAGTGCAGGGTAAAGGAGAAGAGGAAGGCAAAAATCAAGGCAAATAAAAAGTAAACAACTATAATGCAGTTAACTGCTCGATTTATATTGATAAATTAGATTAATGACTTAACATAAGGACACCTTCCAATATGTTGTGTATCTTTCATCTCAGTTTCATTTAAGTGTTTATTACAACTTATGAATTACATGTATAATTGCCCAGATATCTTGAAAAACAAATGTATAATGATGAATTATTCACCTACATTTGTTTTACATTTATATTTATATCATTGTTATACTAAATGTTTAATGATGACTTTATGAGTAAATTTAGTTCTAAATGTATAAAGTTTGAATCATTGGGTTTTATAATAGATCGGACACAAACAAAGATGATACTGAAAACTGTACATTTTCTGTTCATTTCATGACACAAAGGAGATACAGGAGAGTTTATATTCTTTTTTTTTAATATCTGGATTTGAAGTTATAGGAGTGCAGCTAATACCGTGTTGTCATTTAGGTCAATTCAATTTCCAGATCATTGTGTATGGATGTATTACAAAAACATTACATATGAAGCTTGTAAACATCAGCCTACTCATGTGGATAAAAAATAACTGAAGCTATATAGACACTACAAAAAGAGAGTGGCTTCAAGTGTACCTAACCATATGCACCTGTCCTCAATAGTTTCAGGTGGTGGTTGAACTCTCCTGAATTTCAGGTTATATGTGTTTGTTTTTAAAACCGCCTGTACTATTTCTACAGGTTTGGAGAAATAATATAACCAGGTGATGGAATTTGTATTCAAATTTAGCATGTGCAGGTTTCCATGTGGAATTTATATCCACACACACACACACACACACACACAACTTATTGAACACAATTTTAAAAGCCAAATTTCGATGGGCAAATTGTAATGCATGATAATGCTTGCTTTAGGATCACATATATTCAAATGATAATGATAATGATGATAAGTTAGAATAAACTACAATATCTGTACATTTAATCGTTTTAATGAATTATGAGGAGAAATACAATGTATTTGGTATCTTCTGTCTCAGCTATATACAAAGGTGATCACAGAATTAGTATTAAATGCATTTTATAACCATGTCAAATTGGATCTATTTTAGTAAAAATGCTAGTTTATCTTACTTATAATGTTGAATGAGGAAAAGTAGTGTCTGATTGCAGTGATGTATATAAAGGTAAAATAGTACTGTACCATGTGGTAGAGTGTGCTCTGTTATATAGTTCCCTATCACATGTTGGCTATATTCATCTTTATGTCGTTTATATTTGTTGCAAACTGTAATACGCATAGTTGCTAAGTCTCATTATTTTTCCCATACCAACAATATCTTTAAGCAATAATGGGTTTTGATCTATATTATGAATTGTGTAGGTGACAACTGGGAGAATTACCAAACTCACTTCAAAACTGATTTAGATGCGACAGTGATCGATGTAAATTGTTATAACACCCGAAACTCCATGAAGTTGCAGCATAGCATTTATTACAGAACTGCTACTGGCCAAAGAAGTGTGGTCTGCTTTAGATGACAGTCTCAAACAATCTGCATCATTTAGGTGCTGGCGGTTTTGTAGATTAATATCCCTCTCCGATTATAAAGGTCAATGCGGCATACCGTTTCATGTAATTTACGGTGCCTGTGGATTAACATTGAGGACCATTTTATAAATCTTTATCCATATTTTCACACAGACTTAGCACTATATATATACATGGGGGAGGACATTTGATATGATGCCCCCCCCCCCCCTCTTGGAAAAATTGTGTTGGGGGGGGCGTGTCCCACCTGTCCCCCCTAGATTGACGCCCATGTTATTGCATATTTAATATAAGCCCGCCCATCTGCCATCAAACCACAACCATCAATCATATCCATACTGTGACCTTCAACAACAAAAAAAGAAATTATTCGACAGAAAGTTCTTGGGCTATTCCATTCAAGAGAAGTCATCGTACAAACACACACTCATCGTCTTAACTTGTCATCTAAAGTCTGAAATAGCTAGATTAATCTATATTTGTTGAGATGATTCGTGCATCATGTATCCTGCTTCTAGTCCTAGTCTCCCTGGCTCTAGCCGACGAGCCTGAGGGCATTTTGGATGGGATGCCGTCAGGAGCACCAGATCGGAGTCGTCCCAAGTTAGATATATTTGCGCAGGAACTGACAGAGGACGAGAAAGCAGCAATCTTGGCCCTACACAACAAGGACCGTGGTGAGGTGTCTCCTTCGGCCTCCAACATGGGTGAACTCGTAAGTTTTTTTCCCTTCTTAAGATTTGCAGTTTACTTGTTCACAGCCTCCTCTTTTTCTTGTTTCTCGTTTTTACTGATGATTTTTTTTTATTTAGTTCTGGCGAATCAAATTAGCAATTTTTAATTTCATGACTTTAAATCTCTACAGAAAACAATCATCATTATCGATAACTGTAAATTTAGGAGTGTACAATACAGGTACCTGCGGGAATCTATACAGGGGAGCATTTTAGGACCCTTACTGAAAATATTTCAGATGCCATGAAGTTAAGTACCATTTTAAAGAATGCTGACGATACCTGCATATGCTATGCTTCAGATAAAACAAATGATTTATGTTTAAGTCGTTATTTGCAGGTGGTTGACGTGAAGTGAAATGTTATTGAATCCTAAAAAATACGAGTTTGTTTATTTTAATCTAGTGCTCATTGGTAGGATCACATTACGATTAGAAGTTGATAAATGCAAATATCGGATAATGATTTTCACTTCGTCACTAAGTTGGAATATCTAAATCAAATTCGACGAGACAAAAGAAAAGAAAACTTTGTAGGCTAACGTTTTTAAACGGTTGTAAATGTATATCACACTGAATACTCCCCCCCCCCCCCCGGAGGGGGGGGGTACTCAAATATAAAGACATACGGGGGTGAGCCGCTCTAAAATAGGTAACTTTTTACATGCAAAAATCCCTAACACTATGGGTCCCACTTTTAACAAAAATACCTTCTCGCCTCTCATTATTGCCCTTTTTTCTTCTGATAACTGCCTCTTTTCTTGTTTGATAAGAGACCGCTTCCCTTTCTCATAAATGCCCCTTTTCACACGTCTGATAAATGCCTCTACTAAAATATCAAAGGGGTCCCTTTCCTTTTGTCAAGTGCCCATTTTTAACTCAGGTGATTGCCCCTTTTCAGGTACAAGAAATGCCCCTTACCACCTCCGATAAGTGCTCCTTCACCTGTTATGATTGCCTCTTTTAAAATCTGAGATGCATCCCTCTTATTTTGACAGTTTTATGTGCCTGTTTTCATCTCTGGTGAGTGCCCTTATCAAAATTTTAAGAGGTGCCCCCTTAAAATTTGTTATAAGTGCCCCTTTTCATCACTGATAAGTGCCCTTTTTGACACGTGCCCCTATCCTTTCAAATTAGTGCCGTTTTCTTCTGATAATTACCCCTTTTTCGCTCTTATAAGTTTTGGTCAGTGCCCCTTATCAGGTGCGAGTAGTGCCACATTTTCACCTCTCATAATTCCGATTTTTACTTTGTCACGTGCTCCTCTTTTTCTTCTAATTGTTGTCCTTTTAACTTTGGATATGTGCCCCCTTTTCCTTGCACCATAAAATGTGCTCCTAATATATGGGGACTAAGAGCAACCTTTTCTTCAATTTTACCCAAAGCTCGCTCGCTGCGCTTGCGTTATCATGATTTCGTTACTTATCAAAGATCTTTATAGTCTTTCATGATTAGGATTATTTTGTCCTCTTTATAGCATGTATTTTTTTTGTAATGCAACCTCCCAAATCTAAAAAGATTTAATCACAAAGAATGGGTATAAGGACCTACCAATGCATAACAACTGTATATTTTCGCTGTAAAGGTTTCCCTTTTTAGGTGCCCCTTTTTTCTCCAGAAAGTGCCCTTTTTGTTGGTCCCCCCCCCCCCTCACCCCCAGTCTTAAAGACACTACGCCGCCACTGGAATTAAATGAACATTTGATGACAGCATAACGTGTTGATGTGACCTGAGCATCGCAAGATTTAATTCGACTCAGTATCAGTTATTTACCATCTTAAATCACAAGTACATACAAGGTAAAATAACAGCAATAAAATCATAATATGAAATGGTAGGATATACCATGAAAGGCGAAATGCTTGTGGCCAGGGTCCCAATTGTTTTAAACAGACTCATAATGAAGAACATAACATAGATGATTATTATCTGTGTCAAGTCATTATGTATGGAAATTATTTCTTTAATTATTTGTATATGATATATGGATATAATGTATATGATGGAATTTGTTTTGAAAAAAAAGAGCCCTGTGGAAGGGGAAAAAATAGTAATATAATATTCGTTTTCAATCCACCAGCAATGGAACGACGAATTAGCGAAGGATGCCCAGGACTGGGCCGACCGATGCATCTACAAGCACAACGGATATAGGGATCGCAGAACAAGCCAATGGCGTTGGGTTGGCCAGAATATTGCGGAAGGAACAATAGGAGCCTTTTCAGTGCTCACTTTCGTAGATTGGTGGAACAGCGAAAAGGACCTCTACAATTATGCCGACCGCACATGTGAACCGGGCAAAGATTGTGGCCATTATACACAGGTATGAAACATGCAAATCTCTAATATTATTTTAAAAAGAGCGTACTTAGATTTACATAATTCAGGGGCGGAACCAGGATTTCGCGTGGGGGAGTGGGTGAAATGTGTTAAAATAATAATAACTACAAATCTAATAGAGAGCCTTTTCTTATCAAGAGAATAACTTGCAGTTTGTCATCGCATGTCTTAATTTATAGATTGATCGTAGTGCACTGGAGAGATTTGTTGGATCCATGGGCGCCTTAACATGCCATAAAGGGTAATTTTTCTATATTATGATATACCGCATACCACGATTCTCTGATTGGTCAAAACTGCTGGTATAAAATTCACTAATGACCGCTGGGCAGTGTAGCAAAAGTAATAGGGATTTTTACATTCGCACGAAGACAATGGGGATTATTACGATCGACGTCCTTTTAATGCACTGCCTTGAATGGACGTCACACGTATCAGTCCACGCAAATCTAAAAGTCCCTATTGACTCGGCGTAGTCCAACTAGCGATCAAAGGGGGTGTAGCATATTATGGCAAATATTTGTTAACGCCATCAACGACTTCTTTTGGACAGCTGCACGTAAACGAATCGACTTGATTAACGGTCAGCGCGCTAGCGTTCTCGAAACAGACCTAAGTTCTCCACACGCTTCAGCTTCGCGTGTATGTTGCACGCTGAGCCTCGTGAATGTTGCGGTCGCGTCGTCCGTAGTCATACCCGATTGGACCCGAGTCAGGCCACGGGAAAGACACTTCTCGCCATGCTACACCCCCTTTAAATGCAAGGACAGAGAAGATAGCATGACGGTATTAATAATGCGCGCAGCGGACTCTCGCACTTATTGTAGGCTCGTTCACATTATGTTGTGGGTTGTAAGTGGGCATGGAAAACGTAGCTGCGCGCCTCAACGGTCGTACGCGCTTCAAGCTTACGTAAACTTTACAAAAAACAAAAACAACTTAACATTGAATTCCTCACGGAGACGAATTAGGTGATATGCCGCTTTGATCGAGACATAACACATGGAAGAAAGTCAATGGGAGATTTGGGCATTAAAAAAGATCCCTCCGTCGTCTTATATAACACGCCTATGCAATTGCTCATTACGCGGCCGATCATTCTAGTAACAACGAGTCTAATTACCCCGTTCTCACTCACTTCGTTGGAGCGCTCTGGAGCGCTCTAACAAAATAATAATAATAATAACTAGAAATTTAATTCGTCACGTAGACGAATAAGGTGGTCTGTCTAAGTCTTATGATAGATTGGAGAATGGGAGAAGTTATATAGACATGTAAACAATGATGATGATGATGATGATGATCTTGATAGTAATGGTGATGACGATGATGACGATGATAATGATAATGTTGATGATGACGATGATGATGTTGATGATCATGATCATGATCATGATGATATTGATGATGATGATGATCATGCTGACATCTGATTGAAAAATTGAGGGGGATGTAGATAGCATATAGTTTCAGCTACATTATACTCAAAAATCAACAAAAAACAAGCGGAAATAACGGCGATATTGCTCGCAAAAGACAGGAATGTAGAATCCAGATTTAAGAAAAAGTCATCTCCCATAAGTATTACAAGCAAAAAGTAATGGATCAAGTGATAATACGGTAATAATAAATTAAATATAGTTGTTTATTACATTATTTGCGATTCTACGTGTTTTAATATTCAAATGAGATGGTACAGTGAAAGGTCAAAAAGAAAAAAAAGTGAAGAAAAAAAATTGTTGGAGACGCCCGGACTCGAACCAGGGACCTCGAGGTCGGAAGTCAAGTGCGTTACCGATATACCAAAACATTTCACATAGAGATTACACGTAAACGGAAAATGGAATTCTCAAATCCCACTTTGTAAGTGAAATATGAGCATGATCTCGGCATCTGATCGAAAAATAAAGGGCACACTTGTGATAGCTTATTGTCTCAGCTACAACATACTCAAAGCTCAGCGTAAACAAAGATAAAACGACGGAGATATTGCTCGCAAAAGACGAGAATGTAGAATCCAGTTTTGAGAAAAAGTCATGTCCCATAGAGAATACACGCAAAATGTGAAAAATTGACATGCCTCCTTTAATCTTAAAAATACGCCATGATGCTTTTGTCAAAATGAAATATCGTGGAGACTGCATTTGTAGAAAAGATTCTCAGGTAGAACATATCAAAATTTGAAAGAAAATTGATCAACATTTACAGAGATACAATCAATTTTCCAAAAATCTGCTGACGTCATAATATGAAAATTAAAATTTTGAGTTTGGAGGCCATTATGATGACGTCATGAGTTAATTGAGGGTCAAATGAGACATGAAATCATATTTCCAACTCATGCTTTTTCCAACCATGATATAAAAGTTGGGGTCAATTGACTCTCTGAAGAGCTATTTTGATTTTTAAAATGGGATGTTTTTGATCAAATTTGCATTATATTGCCCATAGCAGCCCGCGCGGATTTTGAACTTTAACGCGCGCTTACGGCCTTATAAAAGGTCAAGAGTGACTGAAATTAATGTAAATTGTCATTTACGGTAAGAGGAATCTAAATCATGTAAACAATTTGAATTTGACCTTTTCCGCGCGTTATGAGCGCGCGCAACGCGCGCGGTGACACTTACGGACGGAAAATTTTGAAATGCTTAAAATGACCTGATTCGTACTCTCCTTTAAAAGTTAAGTGATTTTGAGCATTTTTAAATTTTGACGCGCGCGTACGTGCGCGTCATGACCTTTATGTGACCTTTGATGACATGACCTGTTGACCCTTGACCTGAAATATATGTGATATGAATATGAATGACCTTTGCTTATGCATCATGAAGATATGATGGATAACGTGATTTCACAAAATGGCGCCTGGATGACGTCACGATGACGTGATGACCTTGAAAAGGTTCCTGTCACGTCTCATGACAATGACCTATGACTGTGCCAAAATTGAATGAAATTGACGAAATCGAACTTGAGTTATCCTAGGCACAAAAAAGTGTAGGAAATAAAAATAAAGAAATAATAATAATAACTAGAATTTAAATCGTCACGAGGACGATTAAGGTGGTCTGTTTTCAAGTCTTATGATAGATTATAATATTTACTATATTGAGAAAGGAAGAAGTTATATAGACATGTAAAGAATGATCATTATCATGATGATCATGATGATGATGATCTTGATAGTAATGGTGATGACGATGATGATGATGATGATCATCATGATGATGTTGATGATTATCATCAACAGACCATGATGACAGAATGAAAAAAATGAGAGAACATTTAGATAGTAATTATAGTCTCAGCTTCAACATACTCAAAAATCAACAAAAATCAAGCCAAAATAACGGCGATATTGCTCGCAAAAGACAAGAATGTAGAATCCAGATTTTGAGAAAAAGTCATCTCCCATAAGGATTACACGCAAAAAGTAATGGATCAAGTGATAATAGGGTAATAATAAAGTAAATATGGTTCAGGTTTATTACATTATTTGCGATTGTACGTGTTAATATTCAAAGGAGATGGTACAGTGAAAGGTCAAAAAGAAAAAGAAAGGGAAGAAGAAAAATTGTTGGAGACGCCCGTGATGATGATGATGATATATTGATGATGATCATGATCATGCTGACATCTGATTGAAAAAATGAGGGAGACATTTAGATAGCATATAGTCTCAACTACAACATACTTAAAAATCAACAAAAACCAAGTGGAAATAACAGCGATGATTGCTCGCAAAAGAACGGAATGTAGAATCCAGATTTGAGAAAAAGTCATCTCCCATATAGAGAAATTAAGAGAGAAATTATATAGACATGTAGATGTAAACAATGATGATCATAATGATGATGAAGATGATGATCTTGATAGTAATGGTGATGATGATGATGATTATTATAATGATAATGTTAATGATGATGATGATGATGTTGATGATCATGCATGATCATGATCCTGATGATTTTGATGATGATCATCGTCAGACCATATGATGATGATCATGATGATATTGATGATGATCATGATGATAGTGATCGATGATGATCATTCATGAGCGTGATCCTGACATCTGATTGAAAAAATGAGGGAACATTTTAGATAACATATAGTCTCAGCTACAACATACTCAAAAATCAACAAAAACCAAGCAGAAATAATGGCGATTATATTGCTCGCCAAACGGACAGGAATGTAGAATCCAGATTTCAGACCATGATGATGATCATGAGCGTGATCCTGACATCTGATTGAAAAAATGAGGAGACATTTAGATAACATATAGTCTCAGCTACAACATACTCAAAAATCAACAAAAAACCAAGCAGAAATAATGGCGATATTGCTCGCAAAAGACAGGAATGTAGAATCCAGATTTCAGAAAAAGTCACCTTCGATAGGCACGCAAATTACGAAAATTCTGACATGTCGCATTTAATCGAAATTTTCACTATGATGACGTCATCAAAATGAAAAATGGTGAGATATAAATAAAGAGAAGGAAAGAGGAAGACGGTACGTTATATAGTCATGTAAAAATACATGAGCTGGACAGAGGGATAAAAGATCGAGGAATCAGAAATGCGCATGTCTTGGAAGGAGAGAGGATATAGCGGGAGGATGGTGGTATATAGGTATACGTACGTGAAATAAGAATACAAAGCTAGCCAAAGAAAGGCAACGGAAAGAGCTAGAGAAAATTAAGGAGCAATGGAATAAGGCCAAAAAAAAAAAAAAAAACATGTTTAGCGTCCTGTTTTTTGGAAAAATAGGAAGGAGGAGGCCCCTTTTTTTTTTTTTTTTTCTGTCAAAATGGCCGCTCAAAATGGCCGCTCGGTACATTTTCCCTGTCAGTCGGGCTACTTTTCAAGATGGCCGCCGAAATTTTATGTTTTTTTTCTTTAAAATTTTTTTTTTTTAAAAATCAAAAAAAAATCAAAAAAAATCAAAAAAATAATAGGAGGCGGCCCCCAAAAAGGAAGCGGGCGGGGACGCTAAACATGTATATTCTTTTTACATGGCCTAAACGACAAGGTATCAGATATCCATTGTTTTGACATTCCTTTTCCCTTAGATATAAACACGCAAAATCATGCATTTCGTGAGAAATTATATGCGCGAGAAATATACTGGGCGAATTGTCTGTAGGGCGAATTTAATCTGACCAAGATTTTGGCCGATTCGAATTGCATAGACACTCGTACTCATGATCATGGTCATATGAGTTCTGAGAACTGCTGTTTAGTTGTGCTGTCGTGCTGATTGCTAGCTTAGTTTTGGTAAGAATTCGGTTGTTGCTATTGTATTACTTTATCGTGAATCCTTTCTTATTAGTTTGTTGGAGATTTTGCGTTATCGCATAAGTGTGTGAGTGTATTTAAACTTTTAAAGGCATTGACTTTGTTTATAATAATGTGTGCAGTTTTACAAATCAAGTCTGAGATGCGATACATCTTACGTATACATGTATACCGGTATAGGGTCTGCGTGTTATCATATCAGCTCAGTGAGTGTGATTGTGATTGAATTTTGAAGCCCTACGAAAAACGAAAAGGAAGTGTTTCAAAAAAGTGAAAATCTTTGACTCAGTTTGACTTTGATTGACCGGTTTTACCATACTCATTTCCCCCAATAGACTGTAAAGTGTAGACCGTAGACGTAGTCTAGATCTAGACTTAGTTCTAGATCTAGGTCTAAGTCAGTGTTATATTAATTAAAAACCGTAAGTCGGTAGGGATCTAGGCCTACTACTAGATCTAGATACTATATCTGACTATAGGCCTAGATCTATTAATTTCTAATTCAAATCATAAATATCTTGATAGTTGATAATTAGACAGGTCACAGCTGACAGGCGATCGGCTTGTAAAAGTCATGGGATAATAATTATCCCCTCGCCAAAGAAGGAGGGGATCTAGACAAGACCCCTGTATATTATGCTGCTCGCTGTCGAAGCCCTTCCTTCTGAAGTTCTGTGTGCCTTAACAAATCTGGTTTAAAATCAATAACTTTAGTAATGTTTGACGGATTTTAATGAAATTTGATATGAAGGTACACGCTATCAAAATACAGCATAAGTTCAGTTTCGGAGTATGTAGGTCAAAGGTCATAGCTCATTAAATATGCGAATCTGGTTTCTGTTCGATAACTTTAGTAATTTTTG
Organism: Strongylocentrotus droebachiensis; assembly: GCA_035222895.1. Taxonomy (NCBI): domain Eukaryota; kingdom Metazoa; phylum Echinodermata; class Echinoidea; order Camarodonta; family Strongylocentrotidae; genus Strongylocentrotus; species Strongylocentrotus droebachiensis. The sequence goes on along the minus strand of JAVYIG010004682.1, from coordinate 85,344 downwards.
ATGGATTTTCATGAAATTCGATATGAAGGTACAGGGTATAAAAACGAGGCATAAGTTCAATTTCCGAGTATGTAGGTCAAAGGTCATGGCTCATTAAATATGCGAATCTGGTTTCCGATCGATAACTTTAGTAATGTTTGACAGATTTTAATCAAATTTGATATGAAGGTACATGCTATCAAAATACAGCATATGTTCAGTTTCGGAGTATGTAGGTCAAAGGTCATAGCTCATTAAATGTGCAAATCTGGTTTCTATTCGATAACTTTAGTAATGTTTGACGGATTTTAATGAAATTTGATATGAAGGTAAATGGTATAAAAACACCGCATAAGTTGAGTTTCGGAGTATGTAGGTCAAAGGTCATAGCTCATTAAATATGCGAATCTGGTTTCTGTTCGATAACTTTAGTAATATTTGATGGATTTTCATGAAATTCGATATGAAGGTACAGGGTATAAAAACGAGGCATAAGTTCAATTTCCGAGTATGTAGGTCAAAGGTCATGGCTCATTAAATATGCGAATCTGGTTTCCGATCGATAACTTTAGTAATGTTTGACAGATTTTAATCAAATTTGATATGAAGGTACATGCTATCAAAATACAGCATATGTTCAGTTTCGGAGTATATAGGTCAAAGGTCATAGCTCATTAAATGTGCAAATCTGGTTTGTGTTCGATAACTTTAGTAATGTTTGACGGATTTTAATGAAATTTGATAGGAAGGTACATGCTATCAAAATACAGCATAAGTTCAGTTTCGGAGTATGTAGGTCAAAGGTCATAGCTCATTAAATATGCGAATCTGGTTTCTGTTTGATAACTTTATTATTTGATGGATTTTCATGAAATTGGATATGAAGGTACATAGTATAAAAACACAGCATAAGTTCAATTTCCGAGTATGTAGGTCAAAGGTCATAGCTCATTAAATATGCGAATCTGGTTTCTGTTCGATAACTTTAGTAATATTTGATGGATTTTCATGAAATTCGATATGAAGGTACAGGGTATAAAAACGAGGCATAAGTTCAATTTCCGAGTATGTAGGTCAAAGGTCATGGCTCATTAAATATGCGAATCTGGTTTCCGATCGATAACTTTAGTAATGTTTGACAGATTTTAATCAAATTTGATATGAAGGTACATGCTATCAAAATACAGCATAAGTTCAGTTTCGGAGTATGTAGGTCAAAGGTCATAGCTCATTAAATATGCGAATCTGGTTTCTGGTTGATAACTTTAGTATTATTTGATGGATTTTCATGAAATTCGATATGAAGGTACATAGTATAAAAACACAGCATAAGTTCAATTTCGGAGTATGTAGGTCAAAGGTCATAGCTCATTAAATATGCGAATCTGGTTTCTGACATCGATAACTTTAGTAATGTTTGAAGGATTTTAATCAAATTTGATATGAAAGTACATGGCATCAAAACATGGCCTTAGTTTGATTTCCCAGTATGTACCCTGCGAGGGGATGCTATGCTTTGCGTTGACTTGTTTTATTTATGTCATTTAGCATTATGAATGAGGGCTCATTATTTGTATTTATTGTAATATATTGATATTGGTATTTTATTAAATGTAATTTTTTGTTTTGTTTGTATTTTAGGTTACTGAGAGTTGAAGAGAGAGTTGCAGAAAGTAAGTTGATATGCTTAGAAAGGCTGAAGTCAAGTAGTTTTTAAATTAAAGCTATGATGGAATGAAACAGATCCGCATAATTGGGAACAATTGAATGCAGAATACGAAAGCTATGGCTTTAAGAAATTTTCTATATAAATTTTTGACACTACCAAGTTACTTTTAATTATGTCAGTAAAGGTATAGACCAGTTTTGGAAAAGCCCCCCTCTCAAAAAATGAAATGGTACCTTTTTTTAACAATCATGTGAAAGAATATGTTTTGACTAATACCTGATGATACAAATTTTGATACTAATTGATATATTTGGTAAATTATTATATCTATCCGGAGTGGATAGATATCGCGCATGTGTCGCATAGTCCCATATACATCTTTCTGTGTACAGTGCTTGTAACTTTACCATGACTGGGTCAAATTTCTCATCATTTTGATGATCCAGAACCTTTCAGTACACACCAATACTTACCGTATATGCTAGATGATCAACCTTTTGTGATCGATTTCACAACGTTTTTTTCGCAATGCAATCGCATGACCAAAACTGGTCTTGAATGAGGGCTCACTATTTGTATTTATTTTTGTAATATATTCATATTGGTTTTTTATAAAATGCAATTGTTTTTTTCTTTTCTTTTTTTATTTCTAGTGCTTTTAATCAACAAATGTCAGTTTGATTAAAGAAATGACCCACACCAGACGGTTATTTCTGTCTATGACTTTCTATGTTTTGCTGGAGTGTGGGGTGGAGGGGGGGGGGGGGGGGAGTCACAGGTTGAACATTGGCACATAGAGAGGTCAAAAGTCATTTGAGGTCCAGCGTTAAAGTTTACCTGCAACCTCAGCTACACTACAAACACAAACACATTTTACCTTCACACATGTAAAATATCAATGCAATAATTTTACTCGTATCAAAGGGGGAGGGAGTAGATGCAGTTGAAGCAGGTGAAAGGCAGTAGCATAACATGTAATACCCCTTCTCAAAGTTTATGGGATGTTGCATTCTATGGCAGATATTTCAAAATCAGCTTGCGATAGGCCCTACAATTCTTATAGATGGCAATGGACATTGCGATATTCTAGTTATTTTCACAAGTGGGCGAGACACAACATCGCTAATGCCTTGTTTAAACTGAAAAGTCATCCACAAAGTAGATGAGGTTTAGACATTGGTCAGTTAAAAATTTATGTTGTGCCACCACCCATGATAATGTCATTACAGAAATGGTACAATTTGAAACAGGGAAAGAGCTTAAAATGAAAATGCATTGAAGTACTGTACCTAAACAAAATATTGATATTAACATTATTTCTGAACTGTTGGTTCTTACAAAAGTTATTGATTTCGGTCTAAGTTGCAGTTTGGGATGTAATGTGGTGTTTGAATCTTTCCATTTCAGATTTGATAGATCTACTCTTACTGTTGGACAGTTACTGAGAGAGAAGCAAGGAGGCAGAGGTAAATTCAGCTCTTACTGTTGGACAGTTAGTGAGAGGGAAGCAGGGAGGAAGAGGTGAATAGAGCTCTTATTGTTGAACATTTACTGAGAGAGAAGCAAGGAGGCAGAGGTGAATAGAGCTCTTACTCTTGGACAGTTATTTAGAGAGAAGCAAGGAGGCAGAGGTAAATAGAGTTGTTACTGTTGGACAGTTATTGAGAGACGAGCAAGGAGGAAGAGGTGAATAGAGCTCTTACTGTTGGACAGTTACTGACACAGAAGCAAGGAGGCAGAGGTGAATAGAGCTCTTACTGTTGGACAGTTACTGACACAGAAGCAAGGAGGCAGAGGTGAATAGAACTCTTACTGTTGGACAGTTAATGAGAGAGAAGCAAGGAGGCAGAGGTAAACAGAACTCTTATTGTTGGACAGTTACTCACACAGAAGCAAGGAGGCAGAGGTGAATAGAGCTCTTACTCTTGGACAGTTATTTAGAGAGAAGCAAGGAGGCAGAGGTAAATAGAGTTGTTACTGTTGGACAGTTATTGAGAGACGAGCAAGGAGGAAGAGGTGAATAGAGCTCTTACTGTTGGACAGTTACTGACACAGAAGCAAGGAGGCAGAGGTGAATAGAGCTCTTACTGTTGGACAGTTACTGACACAGAAGCAAGGAGGCAGAGGTGAATAGAACTCTTACTGTTGGACAGTTAATGAGAGAGAAGCAAGGAGGCAGAGGTAAACAGAACTCTTATTGTTGGACAGTTACTGACACAGAAGCAAGGAGGCAGAGGTGAATAGAACTCTTACTGTTGGACAGTTAATGAGAGAGAAGCAAGGAGGCAGAGGTAAATAGAGTTGTTACTGTTGGACAGTTATTGAGAGACAAGCAAGGAGGAAGAGGTGAATAGAGCTGTTACTGTTGGACAGTTACTGAGACAGAAGCAAGGAGGCAGAGGTGAATAGAGCTCTTACTGTTGGACAGTTACTGACACAGAAGCAAGGAGGCAGAGGTGAATAGAACTCTTACTGTTGGACAGTTAATGAGAGAGAAGCAAGGAGGCAGAGGTAAACAGAACTCTTATTGTTGGACAGTTACTGACACAGAAGCAAGGAGGCAGAGGTGAATAGAACTCTTACTGTTGGACAGTTAATGAGAGAGAAGCAAGGAGGCAGAGGTAAATAGAGTTGTTACTGTTGGACAGTTATTGAGAGACAAGCAAGGAGGAAGAGGTGAATAGAGCTGTTACTCTTGGACAGTTATTTAGAGAGAAGCAAGGAGGCAGAGGTAAATAGAGTTGTTACTGTTGGACAGTTATTGAGAGACGAGCAAGGAGGAAGAGGTGAATAGAGCTGTTACTGTTGGACAGTTACTGACACAGAAGCAAGGAGGCAGAAGTGAATAGAGCTCTTACTGTTGGACAGTTACTGACACAGAAGCAAGGAGGCAGAGGTGAATAGAACTCTTACTGTTGGACAGTTAATGAGAGAGAAGCAAGGAGGCAGAGGTAAACAGAACTCTTATTGTTGGACAGTTACTGACACAGAAGCAAGGAGGCAGAGGTGAATAGAACTCTTACTGTTGGACAGTTAATGAGAGAGAAGCAAGGAGGCAGAGGTAAACAGAACTCTTATTGTTGGACAGTTACTGACACAGAAGCAAGGAGGCAGAGGTGAATAGAGCTCTTACTCTTGGACAGTTATTTAGAGAGAAGCAAGGAGGCAGAGGTAAATAGAGTTGTTACTGTTGGACAGTTATTGAGAGACGAGCAAGGAGGAAGAGGTGAATAGAGCTGTTACTGTTGGACAGTTACTGACACAGAAGCAAGGAGGCAGAGGTGAATAGAGCTCTTACTGTTGGACAGTTACTGACACAGAAGCAAGGAGGCAGAGGTGAATAGAGTTGTTACTGTTGGACAGTTATTGAGAGACAAGCAAGGAGGAAGAGGTGAATAGAGCTGTTACTGTTGGACAGTTACTGAGACAGAAGCAAGGAGGCAGAGGTGAATAGAGCTCTTACTGTTGGACAGTTAATGAGTGTTGCTATTCTGTTTACATCGCGAGGGTTTACTCTCCAAAGAACTCACCAAAGAACTTGCACTTGAACTTGCACTTGAACTTAGACTTGCACTTGAACTTACACTTGAACTTGCACTTGAACTTGCACTTGAACTATCTTGAACTATCTTGAACTATTTGAACTATCTTGAACTATCTTGAACTCTCCAAACAACTCTCCAAAGAACTTGCACTTAAACTTGCACTTGAACTTACACTTGAACTTGAACTTGCACTTGAACTATCTTGAACTATCTTGAACTATCTTGAACTATCTTGAACTATTTTGAACTATTTTGAACTATCTTGAACTGTCCAAAGAACTTTCCAAAGAACTTGCACTTGAACTTGTATTTGAACTAGCACTTGAACTTGAACTATCTTGAACCTTGAATCTGAAACATATTGAATGAAACTTGAATCTGGAAATCTTGAATCGAATCAAAACTGGAACAGAATATTTCTAAAGATTGTATTGCCATTTTTAGAAGACATAATTATTGTCAATTATAAAGAAATTATTGGCAGTTTCTAGAAGGAATTAACAAAACTCCCTGTAAAGTTGAGAAGTATGTAGAAAAGGCATTGACTGGTATCCCTGTTATGAGAACAGGGTTTTAAATTGTTTAAAATGGCTTTGAGCTTTACAATCTTTTTTCTTTTTCTCCCTGTTCAAGCAATAGTGATGACAGTAGGAAGCTTTTGATGCACTTTGTAGGAAAACCAGAATTGCAGGGTGTTGTAAAATGGAAGGGGGGGTGGAGGTAGGGGTCTCAACATGTAAATGAGCATGTTATTTTATAGGAATCATGTATAGTGTCCCAAAATAACGAATTTATGTACATTTTGTGGATAAAAATGATTAATATCTGTATATATATATATATATATATGTATTGTAGCATAATCTTACCTCACAAACGTTAAAATTTTTGCCTTCTGAAAGATGGATGATGCTCCTTTTCATTTTAACAAACCTTTTAATATTTACCCCCTCTCCTTACAGGTGTCTGGCTGTCACTTATGTGTTTGTGTTTGTCTCCTGGAAATTTGATCTTTTCAGGAAAAGTAATTGTTTTATGTTGACATCTTTTCATTGTATACATTTGAACCAAAGAACCTTCATCTCACCTCTTTTCCTAATCTCAGAAGAGATCCTGCTCTCAGAAGAGAGTGTCCCACACTCAAGAAGGGTGTGCGTCTTTATCCATTTCATCACATTTCACCCACGGGAGACCGTGGTAGAGTTGTATAAAGAATCCACAGAAGAAATATCTGAAAAAGAAAAGAAAATACTGAAAAAGAAAAGAAAATACTGAAAAAGAAAACAGGAACCAGGTGAGACTCCTGGATATATAATCAATAACAGGAACCAGGTGAAACTCCTGGATATATAATCAATAACAGGAAGCAGGTGAAACTCCTGGATATATAATCAATAACAGGAACCAGGTGAGACTCCTGGATATATAATCAATAACAGGAACCAGGTGAAACTCCTGGATATATAATCAATAACAGGAAGCAGGTGAAACTCCTGGATATATAAGCAATAACAGGAACCAGGTGAGACTCCTGGATATATAAGCAATAACAGGGACAGTGTGTTAGAAAAACAAACAGGCTTGATAGGAATAAATACAATTTATCAAATTACAGTTTTGAGAAATAAAAGGCAAGTTTGCAAAAAGTGGGAAACAAACTTGGGATATTTTCAGTTGCAGGGATACAATAAAGTGTGTTTGCTTACAAAGAACTTTGGGTGAGCGTATTGGAAATTCATTAACCAGTGATAAGATTAATTAATCAGAAGAAAAGCAGGATATTTGATCGTTTACAGATTTTTTTCAAAAGGAAGTAAGCGTGGTAAAATTGAAAAAGGAGTGGGGAAAATTGAAGAAAGAAAAGAAGGTTTAGAAATACAAGTGAACTAGAGTAGTTGGATAGAAGATATTTGATTACAGAGGTTTTTAAGTTAAAAGAAAAAGAAGTGAGTTTGAAAAATTACAAAGAGAGTGAGTAAAATTGAAGTCAAGAGAACAAGTAACCTTGAGTAGTTTGAAAGAGCATATTTTATTACAGAGAGGTTTTTTTAAAGAAAGGAGTAAGCTTTAAATTACAAAGAGTGAGGACGATTGAAGAGAGTAAGGTTCAAAAGTTTATAGAGTTAGAAAAAAAAAAGGAAGTGACTGATAAATTATACATACTGAAGTCAAGTGTGGAGAATTGAAGAGAATTAAGTGCAGAGATACAAGTGGGCTTGAGTAGTTGCAGAGAGGGTATTTGATCATTCACAGATTTTGTTTAAAAAATCCCTGATAAATTACAAAAAGATTGAGGAAAATTGAAGTAAGAGGAAAAGTAAATACAAGTGAGCTTAGGTGGTTGGAAAGAAAATATTTGATTAGAGAGTTTTTAGAATAAAAAGACCGGAACTTGGTAAATTACATATTCGTGAGGAAAATTAAAGCCAGAGAACAAGATTGAGAAATAAAGTGGGCTTAAGAACTTTGATAGAGGATATTTGATGACACTTTTTTTTTTAATTTAAGAAAGAGGTAAGCTTGATTAATTACAAAAGCGTGAGAAAAGTTGAAGTAAGAGAATAAAGTCCAGAACTTACAGAGTTTAGAGAAAAGGAGGTGTCTTTGATAAGTTGAACATATTAAAAAAAAAGAAAAAAAGGGTGAGGAAAATTGAAGAGAATAAGGTTCAGAAATACAAGTGGGCTTGAGAAGTTGCAGAGAAGGTATTTTATCATTTACAGAGTTTTGGAGAAAAGAAGGGAGCGTGATAAATAAAAAGAATAAGGAAATTATTAAAGAGATCAAGGTAGAAAAATACAAGTGGGCTTGAGTGGTTGGAAAGAAAATATTTGATCACAGATTTTCTTTTCTTTTTTTTTAAAGTGAGCTTGATAAATAACAAAAGTAGAAAAATTGAAGTAAGAGAACAAGGTTTAGGAAAAACATATAAGCTTAAGTAGTTTCATAGAGAGTAGGAAACGTGTTAATATAACTAATATTCAAGTAATTAACTAAAGTTTGTTGATAAAGAAGAGAGTTGAAGGAAATTTTGATAAGATATTCAGTGTTTGTATTAAGTGACTTTCATTACAAGGAAAATAACATTATAATAAACCCTTAAGTGTGAAAAGGGGATAAACAATTTTGCATCGAGAGTGACAGAGTCCACTTGCGAGTCTGCTTCATTGACAAACAGATTTTAAAAATTGTCAGGGAACTAAAAGTTTTTAATAAAGTATTGCACTTTGAAGAGATATATTGCAGAATAGATACAAAGATTCGTACGTGAAATCTTTAAAAGTATTACCTTCTTGTACATCCAAAACACATCAAGGCATTTATTTGAATATTACTAATTAGACTGTAAACTTTTAATATTGTGCATTTTATGCCTATTGCGATAAAGAGATTGAAAATGGCTGCCACTCAATTCAGCTCTATTGTTCATGAGATTCTAAGCATGCTTTCCAGTTACACATCGATGATCAACACAGATGTTGATGAATGTTATTGCATGGATAAGATCAATAAAAGTGACAACTATGTAACATGCGAGTCTTGTACCAACCATTTCCTTGTGACACGTGAGGAATACTTGAACAATGACAAACTTGCTGACCAGAGATTGATTTGGATTTGCTCATGCTGTGGTCATAGCAATATTGGCGATCGAATATTTGACAAAGTATGTATTCCATCTCATTATAACAGATATGAGCCTCTCATGTCAGCAGATGATGATGATGATGACAATGACGATGAGAACATGGAGATCTTCAAACAGACAAGACGAGTAAGGACATCAAAGAAGAGGTATGCTAAAGTAAAAAGGAGCACGCTGTTTGCAGAGCCATGTAGCAGATATGAAAATGGTGTAACAGACAATCTGTCTCATTTCATAGATGAAAACTTGCTCAATGAAGAAGTTGACGATAAGTGGGTGAAAGTGAAATGCAAGAGAGCAAAACTGATGGCAAGAAAAAGAGAAGAAAGATTGCATTCAAATTCAAAAGAAGAAAATGAACAGGACAAAAGGCAGAAAAGATCAATTCATGGTGTATTGTTGGAACCAGGTGTTACCTACATTGGCAAAGCATTCAAGACATTTTATGGGAGTCGTAAGAGAAAAAACACAGTACACAAAAAAGAGTGTAAGGTGAAGCAGAAAATGAAAAATGAAGAAGAAGATGTCAGTGTGCAATCCTATGCAGAAAATCTATTGAGCATTTATGCTTGCAGTGTGCAATCTCTACATTCTATGAAGGTTTACAATGAAGCCTGTGAAGAAATGGAAAGAATGCAAAATCAATCATACGCTGACGTAACTGCTAGTTTGTCTCCATTGTCAAAACCAGATTCTGACCAAAGAACTTGCAACATTCTGGAAAAGATGCAGGATTTGAGACGATACAGAGTCTACGCAGGAGGTAAAAGAGGAAGAGGTCGAAAAAGGAACATGAAAGGTCAGTCTTCCAAAGCCGGGAAAAAAGGCACTGATGGAAATCACTCTTGTGATAAATCAGAGATTAGATTTGACAAAGATGAAGGAATAGAATTAGCAGTAAAGAATGAGAAGCTGGATACAAAGAAATCTATGAATGCAAGTGACCAAGGACTTGATCCAAATACATGTAAAAATGATGAACACTCAGACCAGCATATTTGCAACATGAAAGACAACAAAGGTTCAGATGGAGTTGTGCAGGACGATTCAAAGAATAATCTGTTGAAATCAAATTTTGATGAAAATAGGGAAATTGAAACGGACGATGATAGTGGCAGTGATGTTCATATACCAGTGAAACGTTCGTGTGCAAGAAATTGTATAGAATCTGATAGTGATACAGACACAAGTCCTGGATGTGATTTATTCGATAGAAGTGTTTTACCAGAACGCAATATGCCTTTAAATGTTTGTGATAGACCAAAAGATATGCCCAGAAATGAACCAGTAGACAATGTCTGTGAATCGGTATTGGAAAGTGATGATATGATGAAAAATGATTTTTCAGATGTTTCAGATGGTGTACAAGAAGATGCAGTGTTTGACAATGACCTGGAGAATAGAAGCTTTGATACAGTAAAAGATGGTACAGACAATGATACTGATATGTCATTTAATGATCATGCTCATTCAAGGAATCCTTTAGAATCTTCTTCAGATTCAAATATCAAAGATGAAGACATTGAAAAGGCAATAGATGCTAATATGTACACATGTACTGATGAAACAGAAACAGAAGTTGAATTTGTAGCAGATCTTGGATTACGTGAGAGACCTGATAAAGATTTCAAATTTGTACCCCTCCAGAATAATGACAAACAGAACATTTGTTCAAAACTGAATATCAGATATATAGGCAAAGGCTGTGATTCAAGGTTAGATAGAAATAGCTCTATTGGAGTTCCTTTACAGAGTAAACAAATTACTGGTGATGGCAATTGTTTCTTTCGTGCAATTTCCTATGTAATTTCTGGAACTGAGCGTAATCATGCAATTCTAAGAAATGCCACTGTGAAACATTTATTGCAAACCAAGGACATGTTTAGTAATACATTGAGGCAAGAATATAGAACAGTCAGAGAATATGTTTTGAAACGTAGAATAAAGGAAGACGGAACGTGGGCTACAGACACTGAAATTAGCGCTTTAGCAAATTTAATCGATACTGATATTTATTCATACAATGACCAAGTACCATGTTGGCAATTGTTCTCTGCAAAGAAACCTGGAAGAATAAATATTGTGACATCTGATAAGGGAATTTATATACTGTACACAGGAAATGTTCATTTTAATGTTGTTGAATCTGTAGATTTTGTCAATTTCAATTCATTGGAACAGACAAAAACAACTAAAGAAGATAGAACGTCAAAGAGAACTTTGCCATGTCAATCAATTCAGGCTGATGTTAAAGTAAAGCATGTGTTGAAGAAGTGTAGATCCAAGTCGCAGATAGAGGAAGAAATTGATGAAGTAGTGCATAAGTCTCCTGAAACATTTCAAAACCATGTTGATCCAAAGGGAAAAAAACGTAGGCTCACGTTGGAGACTGGTACGATAAATCACGATGAGAGGAAAGGTACTGCAAATCTTTTGGACATGACATATGAACAGTGTGCAAGTAATCAGTCTGAATCAATCGTTCACAACGAACGTAACACCAAGGACGAAACCCTTGAAAGTGATCACAAAGACAAATGCACGAGAGTCGATACACAAATAACGCTTGTTGCCCAAGGGACATTCAATCAAGGTGATACAAGATTTGGTGACTTAAGTGGAAAGCAGTGTGTTACCAATTCACTTTCTGCACTGTTGTATAGCAAGGTAAAAAATGCCAATGATTGGAAAAGTACAGATCTAGACAGGATTTTGAATAACGGAAATGAATTGTACTGTTACATACGGCGATCCACTTCACTCGACAACCAATACTTATTGATATCTGATCTATTTGAATGTTTGGATGCGTACAATGAATTGTTTAACATAGTACGCCGTGAACCAGTGACTGGATTGTTAGATGGAGATGAATTGATATTGGCCCAGTCTCTTTCGATGACATTTAAGCAAGCACTCGAAAAAGAACTCTGTACTGATTCTGATGCATGTTTTGTGACATTTGCTAGAAGTACTTTCATTGTATTATCTGGTCAAGATGGTTTCTTTATATTTGATTCACATTCCAGAAGCAGTCGAGGTTTCCTGAGTTGTAACGGACACAGTGTTGTACTTCGTACTCCAAGCTGGCAAGGTGTGTACAAGCATTGCATGAGGTTAGCAAAATCAATGGGATGCCCCCTGCACACCGAATATGAAGTAACTAGTGTATGTGCTAAAGCAACTTCCGGTAAGAATGAAACCTTGAAAGGCTATCCACAGTTACAGGATTTTGTTTGTAATCCAATTCCTTCGTCAAATACGCACAGTGAAAGTCAGTCTGGAAGCTCTGGATGTTCCATACGCTTTGATGAAGTTCAAATATTGGATGAGAGTGTTTCCCCACAAAAGATGATTGATAACCCAAATGTATTTCTCTTCCCTGAAGAAGCAAATGAAACGATCATTCATGATGTACATTATAACGGTCAGGAATTGAAACTGAAGAGTGTGACAATTGGCCTAACCAAATTAAAAGAATCACAGCTGAATAATAGTTGTCTTCTGAAAGGAAATGACTCCATAAAAACAGAATATGAAAATGAACATAAGGGAGACTCAAAAAATTGTACTAAATGTGAAAATGACTCTGATAGATTGAATTTAGTGACGAAAGTTCAGAATTCCAACTCTATCTTAAGCAGAAAACGAAAATGGAGTAATCTCGAAAGCGATGCAAAAGTTGATGTTGACCTTGGCAAGGAAATTCGAAAATCCAAATGGGTGAAAATGAATGAGAACGACAACTTAAGAATTGATGCAAGCAAATGTGCTGATAGTAATGACGAATTAATAATAATTGGAGAAGTTCATGTTAGAAATGTAGACCCAGGAAAAAAAAAACGTAAAAACAGAGAAAGTTCTAATCAAATTAGGAAGCGCAAGAGACAGCAAATGAGAGAAAAACGAGCCCTGGCCAAAGATGAAATCATTAAGAAAAAGGAAAAGTGTCTACACAATGCGCAAATGAGGAAAAATAAGTCGAAGAATAAATATCGAAATGATTTAACCTACAAAATCAAAAAAATAAATGAAGTAAAACAAAGACAAAAAGAGAATTACAACACTGATTTATCACACAAAATAAAGCAAGGAGCATATGTCAAACAAAGGCAAAAAGAGGATTCAAATTTCAGGAACATACAGCTAAATATTATGAAAACCAAATATCATTCTGATTTACATTATAAAAAGAAAATTTTGTATAGAAATAAACAGAAATATTTGATAAATGAAGGATTCAAAGAAAATGTTAAAACAGTTATGAGGACTAAAATGAAAAATAAATATTTGAACAATGAACATTTCAAAGAAAAACAAAGAGATACCATGAAAAAACGAATAAAGGAATTATATCGCAACAATGAACATTTCAGACGAATGCATAAAAGTAAAATCAGAAGTAAATATTCGAACAATGAACATTTCAGACAAATGCATAAAAACAAAATAAGAAGTAAATATTCGAACAATGAAAATTTCAGACAAATGCATAAAAACAAAATAAGAAGTAAATATTCGAACAATGAAAATTTCAAGAAAAAACAACAAGATACCATGAAAATATTGTCAAAAATTAGATACAAAGGTAAAGAATTTAAGGAAAAAAAATTGATGAGCTTAAAAATGAAATATAAAAGAATTGAAAAATATAGGCAAAATGTAATAAAACAAAATCGAAAAAGGTTTGCACTTCGAACAGTAAAATTGTCCGAGTTTGATATTGTACTTGAAGAATTTAGAAAGATAATTTCTCATGGCCCAGAATATGTGTGCTGTGTATGCTTAAAACTTCTCTTTGAGAACCAAGTATTGAAATGTAAAAAGAGTAATTATAACATTCAGACATGTATAAGTGAAGAATATTTGCATGTTTGCAATTCAAAATGCCGGTCAAAATGTTTAATAGGCCAGTCAGCCAGATCGTCACTATGGATATGCTTCACCTGTCATAGAAAATTGAAAGCTGGAAAAGTACCTCCAGAAGCAAATATGAACAATTTACAATTACATGAAGTTCCAGAAGAGCTTGCCAATCTGAACAATTTAGAACAGCATTTGATTGCATTGAATATCCCTTTCATGAAGTTAATGGCGTTGCCTAAAGGTGGTCAAAATGGAGTCCATGGCCCAGTCGTGTGCGTGCCTTCAAACACTTATGAAACAGTAGATATGTTGCCAAGACCACAGACTGAAGATCAATTGATCCGTGTTAAACTCAAACGAAAATTGTCGTACAAAAGCTATTATGAGTACAAATTTGTAGATAAATCTAACTTGCTTATTGCTCTGCAGTATTTAAAAGCAAATAATAAGTGGTATTTCGATGTTACAGTAAATGATAAATGGGAAAACTCACTTGAACGAAATGAAAAGGATAATGAAAAGGAAGAAGCAGTGGAAATCGGTGGTAAAGCTCGTTTAGCAAAATATTGGAAGGAAATGGAAGAACAAATTGATTACATTTTGTCCAAAGACAAAAATGCTAATGAAAACATGCAAGACAACAGTAAACTACAACAAAAAATAGATGACAATGACACTGAAGACGATATGGAAGAACGCTTACGCGGTATTCAGTTAGACTCGTGTCTCCAGCCAGTAGATATTGGACAGGAAATATTAGATCAGTATTTTGAAGACATAATATGTTGTGCTCCTTGTGAAGGAAGAAGCCCGGTATCAATTCTACAAGATGAAAGCAATGAGGCCAAATGTTTCCCAGTGTTATTTCCTAAAGGTCAACCAACATTCCATGATAGAAGAGATGAAAAAATAACATTAGGACGTTATCTGCATAACCGACTGATGCACGTGGACAATAGATTTGCTCAGAATACAGATTACATCTTTTATGCACAATATATCTATGAAATTCAACAGGTTATATCACAAGTTTCTATCGCTTTAAGGCAAAGTCCAAACAAAAAAGATGATTCGTCTTCAATAACTGCCTCAGATTTGAAAGATGCAGAGAAAGTTAAAAAAATACTAAAATCAGACAAGGGCTATAAATTTTTAAAGCAAATTCGTGGAACACCTCCATTCTGGCAAAAGACACAAAAAGATGTTCTCGCAATGGTAAGACAGCTTGGAAAGCCCACATGGTTTGCTTCTTTCTCATCTGCCGATATGAGATGGCCAGAATTAATGAATACATTGCTTAGACAAAAAGGAGACACCAGGGAATCGAGTGAATTAGACTATACAGAAAAATGTAATCTTTTAAGATCAAATCCAGTAACAGTTGCCAGAATGTTTGATAAAAGATTTCACACTTTTATGAAGAGAGTTATTTTATCTCCCGCTGCACCGATTGGTAAAGTAGTTGATTCATTTTGGAGAGTAGAGTATCAAGCTCGTGGTTCCCCTCACATTCATGCCTTGTTCTGGGTTCAAAATGCTCCACAGTTGGGTATCGATAAAGATGATGATGTCGTACAATTCGTAGATAAATACATTTCTTGCCAGAAACCGGATGAAAAGGAAGATCAAGAACTGCATGAAATAGTAAGCAAGGTCCAACAACACAGTAAGAAACATTCTAAATCTTGCACAAAAACAGGGAAGGCGTGTAGATTTAATTTCCCGAGACCACCATCTGGAAAAACATTCATTGTAACACCTGTTGAAGAGATTCCAGCTAAAGATTGTGGGAAAGTGCAAAATAAGGGAAAGGACAATGATCAAGTTAAAGCTTCTGAAAAGACTAAAGATGATGCAGAGAAATTGTTGAAGTCAGTTAAAGATGCATTATCCAATGGAATCGAGTACAACAGTGTAAACCATCTCTTTGAAAAGCTTGGCATTACACAAAATCAATTTGAGAATGCACATAATGAATTAGCATCACAACAAAGTATAATCATCAAAAGAGAAATACAAGATGTATGGGTGAATCAGTTTAATCCAAGTCTACTAAGAAGCTGGAATGCCAACATGGATTTGCAGTTCGTAACAAATGTATTTGCATGCGTGGCTTATATTGTATCCTACATGTCAAAAGCTGAACGAGAAATCGGAATGCTATTGAGTCATACACTATCAGAAATGAAAGAGGGAAATGAAAACGCAAAGGAAAGCATGAAAAAACTTGGCCAGGTGTACATGCAAAATCGTGAAGTGTCTGCTCAAGAAAGCGTCTATCGTGTTTGCAGTCTCAGATTGAAAGAATGTTCTAGGAAAGTGGAATTCATTCCTGTTGGACCCGACCCTGTCAGAATGAGTTTACCATTAAGCGTTATAAAAAGCAGACCAGATAACGATAATGATGATGATGAGAATGTTTGGATGCCTAGCAAGCTCGACAGATACAAAGCTCGACCTAAAAACGCAGAATTCAGTGATATGTGTCTTGCAACGTTTTGTTCTCAGTATAGAATCTTAACTGCATCCCAAAAGCCAAGTACAAGAAGTAAAAATGTTTTTAAATTAGATAACGATCTGGGATATATTCAGAAGCGTACTCGTACGGGAGATGCAGTTGTAAGATATCCCCGATTCTCACCCATCATCTCACCCGAAAAATATTATTTGAGCATTTTGCAACTGTTTCTGCCATATTTTGAAGATGGACAATTAAAGCCCCCAACATTTGAAACACATGAAGAGTTCTACGAGACAGGTTCTGTGAAAATATGTGGACGTGAATTGGAGAAAGTCTGGTCAATTGTCTGTACTAACCGAAAAAAGTTTGAAATAAATGCCGATGCAATTGATCATGCACAGGAGCATCTTGACAAATTTGGTCCACACGAAGATGCATGGGGTCTTTTATGTCCGGAAAAGGAAGTAGAGCGACTTGAACATCCCAAAGAAAATGTAGATGTCGAAGATTGTGATGGAGATCTTGATATCCCAGATTTAAAGAATGAACCGAAAAAAGATGACTATAGCATCGAACTACGTTCAGTAAAAATTTCCAAACAAGATGGACATTGTTTGATGAGGTCTTTGAATGAGAAGCAACAGAGTGTTTTTTACAAAATACGACAGTGGTGTTTAGATAGAGTAAATGGAAAATCGGTTGAACCGTTTCATATGTTTCTAACTGGAGGTGCTGGCACTGGAAAGAGTCATTTGATTAAATGTCTTTACTATGAAGCAACACGTATACTAGCCCGAATGTTGCCACATCCTGATGATGTCTCAGTATTGAAAATGGCTCCAACCGGAGTAGCTGCATACAATATCAATGGCCATACTATACATAGTATTCTTTCTATTCCAATCAATGCACAAGTACTGTATCAACCGCTGAGTGATGAGAAAATAAGTGTCCTTCGAAATAAGCTGGCTGAATTGCAAATTTTAATCATAGATGAAATATCAATGGTAGATCAAAAGATGATGTCTTACATTCACGGCCGCCTACGACAAATAAAACAATCACGCGATCAAACTGCTTTTGCTGGTGTTTCAGTTATTGCTGTGGGAGACATGTATCAGTTACCTCCAGTCTTAGGAACTCCTTTATATAAAGACACACTCAATGGTGCATTGTGGAATGCTAATTTCAAGAAAGTAGAACTTGAAGACATTATGAGACAAAAAGACGATACCCAATTCGCTGTTCTCTTAAATAGATTACGTGTAAAAGAAGGGGAAGAGATTCTCTGTGATGAAGACCTAGCAATGCTCAAGTCCTGTGAGACTGGTGAAGAATGTGAAAATGCTCTGCATATCTATGCATGTAACAATGAAGTAGATGCTTGGAACAAGAAATTATTGCATACAAAATGTGGAGATGTGATATGCGTAAAAGCACAAGACATGGACAAAGATGTTAAAAAAGGAAATCAAATACGGGAAAAACCTTATACAAAGATGAAAACCCAGTTGCCTCCTTATCTGTGGATTGCAGTTAATGCTAGAGTGATGTTGCTCAAAAACATTGATGTTAGTAAAGGCCTGACAAATGGATGTTTCGGAAATGTAACAGAAATAATAACGGATCATACAAATTTGAATCCAGTTTGCATCAAAGTTAATTTTGAGAAGGCCGATATTGGTATTCATTCCATCGAAATGTCTCAAGAATCCATTGGTAAGAAATATGTGAGAAAACAATTTCCACTTAAGCTTGCTTATGCTTGCACAATTCATAAAGTACAAGGTTCGACATTAGACAAAGCTGTTGTATCATTAAAAAATGTATTTCAATCTGGACAGGCATATGTTGGGCTTAGTCGCGTTACTTCGTTATCTGGACTTGTGATAGAACATTTCGATCCTAAACGTATATATTGTAATCCAGAAATTAAAGAACGCATTGAGATTATGAAGCCGTTTATCGAGAATGAAACTTCTGAAGATATTCACGATTATAACTTTTCTTTGGTAATGCAAAATGTACAAGGATTAAAACAGCATTTTACTGATTTCAAATCCCAGTGCCAATTTGTGAATGTAGATTGTATTTGCTTGACCGAAACATGGATTAATGATGATGATCTCTGTGACGTTATTTTAGATAACTTTCGATTTTATCATCAGCCACGACATCTGTCATACTGTAATTCTGGAGTTGGAAATGTACTCAAAGAACAATCGCACGGAGGTGTTGCAATGTATATCAAGAATACATATTCAAGTAGATTAAACATATCTGTCGACAACTTAGAGTTTATCGCAATTCTTGTCACCAAACCAGTTTCTGTTGTGATTTCAGTCGTTTATCGACCTCCATCATATAGTATCAAATCATTCTGTGAATCATTAGACAATTTGCTAGATGCATTACACAAAAGAAGCATTAGGTGTATTGTGATGGGAGATTTTAATGAGGATTTGTTTAAAGGTTCTTCACAGGTAAGCAAGCTAATGTGTAATAAAGGTTACAAACAGCATGTTGTTAATGCTACTACTGAGAAGGGAACATTGATAGATCATGTGTACAGCAAGGGACTAGATTTATTGGAAACAGAGGTCATCCCTACATATTATAGTTACCATGAAGCTGTTAAGATTGCATTTTGATATTTATTGTAAGGCCAAATAAAAAAATAAAACATGTTTAGCGTCCTGTTTTTTCGAAAAAAAGGAAGGAGGCCCTTTACACCTGGAGTAATTTGGCAATTCTATGACATATCTTTTTGCTTTGAAAATGTTACATTGGGGTTGCATAGACAGAATACTTTTTAAGTCAAATGCTTTCATTAATAATGTTAACACTTTTAAAAAAGAAACATTTAGTACTGTTTATATTCCTAATCTTCGAATGATTTTTTTAATTTTACTTCTTCAGATAACTTCTTCAGATGACTGCAAAGCGCAACGTTGCAAAGCTCATTTCTACAACCCTAGTCACCAATGACAGTGCACCACCATATCCCTTCGCTCACCAGTTCAAACAAACTACCGCCCTCGAGTCAGAAGGCTGTCCTTATCGTCCAACACACAGCGGTAACATAACCCCAGGACTTCAGCCCTCCGGTGATACCTGGTTCAGCGAAGACTAGGCCTTGGGGAGTGTTTACGGCTCTAGCTGTCACCAAAACAGCATTGTGGCAGAAGTATGGAACACCAGCATATACATGTAATGTATCGGGACCTTTACAGGGTAAGGAAAGATTGCCAAACTAAAATGTTTGAAAAAGCCTAACCCTACTGTACCGAGTTATTTCAAGCTCCTCCTGATAGATGGCTGACCTCGGCCACTACACTGTTGATTCCCACAAAATTGGCACACCTGGAGTAAATTGGCAATTCTATGACATATCTTTTTGCTTTGAAAATGTTACATTGGGGTTGCATAGACAGAATTCTTTTGAAGTCAAATGCTTTCATTAATAATGTTAACACTTTTAAAAAAGAAACATTTAGTACTGTTTATATTCCTAATCTTCAAATGATTTGGTTTATTTCACTTCTTCAGATAACTTCTTCAGATGACTGCAAAGCGCAACATTGCAAAGCTCATTTCTACAACCCTAGTCACCAATGACAGTGCACCACCATATCCCTTTGTTCACCAGTTCAAACAAACTACCGCCCTCGAGTCAGAAGGCTGTCCTCATCATCCAACACACAGCGGTAACATTACCCAAGGACTTCAGCCCTCCGGTGATACCTGGTTCAGCAAAGACTAGGCCTTGGGGAGTGTTTACGGCTCTGTCATCATAACAGCATTGTGGCAGAAGTATGGAACACCAGCATATACAGGGTAAGGAAAGATTGCCAAACTAAAATGTTTGAAAAAGCCTAACCCTACTGTACTGAGTTATTTCAAGCTCCTCCGGATAGATGGTTGACCTCGGCCACTACACTGTTGATTCCCACAAAATTGGCACACCTGGAGTAAATTGGCAATTCTATGACATATCTTTTTGCTTTGAAAATGTTACATTGGGGTTGCATAGACAGAACACTTTTTATGTCAAATGCGTTCATTAATAAGGTTAACACTTTTAAGAAAGAAAAATTCAGTTCTGTTCATATTCCTAATCTTCAAATGATTTTTTTTAATTTCACTTCTTCAGTTAACTTCTTCAGATGACTGCAAAGCGCAACGTTGCAAAGCTCACTTCTACAACCCTAGTCACCAATGACAGTGCACCACCATATCCCTTTGCTCACCAGTTCAAACAAACTACCGCCCTCGAGTCAGAAGGCTGTCCTCATCGTCCAACACACAGCAGTAACATCACCCCAGGACTTCAGCCCTCCGGTGATACCTGGTTCAGCGAAGACTAGGCCTTGGGAGTGTTTACGGCTCTGTCATAACAGCATTGTGGCAGAAGTAGTAGCCTCGATCTCGACCAAGACATTTTGAATGCCACTCTGTATGGCTCAGCATCCTTTTTTTTTCTTTATTCATACTAACGTGTGTTCATGTCCATTTTTCCACCTATGATTCTTACATTTATTTTCTGATACCATGTTTCTGTGTGATTTTAGTCTTATTTTTACTGGTATGACAATGTAAACATATACCTTTGTTCCACACAAGATATTTTGGGATTTTGTGTGCACTTCCATATAACTACATGTATTTTTATATGATAGTTTTTGTTTCTGATTGTTCAATTCCTTTTACGCTCTCATTCCTTTATAGTTGTATCTTATTTGAGACAGAGGAAGAGAGAGGGTGAATAGTAGAGAGAGAGAGAGAGAGAGGGGGGGATGCAGAAACAAAGCGCCATTCATGATGTATTTTATTACATTTGTGTTTTAACTTTGCACATACATTGCAAGATTTCGGAGATTTAACACGTTTATTTTTCTGTAAGTTTGTAAATCCTTGTATTCACACAGTGTTTTGAGTGATATATTGTAAAGATAGATCTTATGCATGCTCCTTGGGAAAAGAAGTTATACATGCATGTCACTCTTCTTATCTTGGCATTACCGTAATTCTTATATTGGTTGATGTTGCTGATATATGAAACAGAATCTGATGGATATCATTGATAACAGTTACTGTTTGTCTTCTTTTTAACATCAGGATAACAGATCTTATTAGTACAGCAAAAGACAATTCACTGTAATTTGTTATAATGTCATATATTACACGATTATGATTTTCAATGACACATGTTTGTACACTACAATGTTATGTCATTAGAGGTCACATATCCAGTTTGTTTCGTGAATAGTCAATATTGGATTATGATTATAATGTCAGTTTATTTGCAACATTTACCCCATATATAGTGGTACCTTACGATCAACTGTCAATATCTACTGCATTCACTATACATAGCAGTGTCTTGCTTGCTGTAACAAAGAGGTATATAGGGCTGTTAGGGATTATCCATAATGTACATTGTTTTTTAGTTTTATTGTTATTGTGTTTATCTGAACTTATATCTCACTTCCTATGTAGGGGGCCTTTCATATAATCAGTAGGTATCTTGTTTATGTACCTGTTTTATATATGTATTCCATTTCTGTTGAATATATATACATGTTAAAATGCCCTTTTCAGAGATTTGTACAATGCTGCTCTTTTCAGTATGTGCTTTTATTTTGGTATATCAAATTTAATTGGATATGCTGTTTAAAAAAAAAAAAAAAAATTAAATGTGTTTGAAGATGATAGGTGATTACCATTTGTAATATTGCATTGCGGTTCTTTTTTAGATCGCCAAGGAAATAGCGTGATGTTAAGTTTGGTGCAGAATGTCATTTACATGCATGTAGATAGGTCTATGCAATTTAGCTTTGACTTTGGTTTGATAAGCTTAATTGTTTAGTGCTTTGAACATGAATTTAACAATGAATAGACCTGTTTACTAATGTACTTCATTTCATGTTTCTGTCTATAGTACATGGTAGGGGTGAAACAAGAATACAAAGGTTAGAAGGAAAAGTTAAAGAAGATTGGGGAACACTGGAAGACATAATAGAGGGAGAACGAGAGTCAGAGGCGGAAAAGGGAGAGGGTGAGAGAGTATAACAAAAGAGAAGGGCGGAGATAGATCGAGACATCGCAAGAGAGAAAGAGGGAGGCAAGGAAGGAGTGAGACAAAGAAAGGGAGAGGGTGAAGAGTAGAGAGAGAGAGGGGGATGCAGAAACAAAGCAAGAGAGAGGGGCAGAACAAGAGAGGAGAAGGGGAATATAGCAAGAGAGAGGAGAAAGAGAAAGAGATGCAATCGAGGCACTCTACTAGCATAAATAGATTTGAATATTTACTATATAGAGAAAGGGAGAAGTTATAGACAATCATGATGATGATGAACATGAAGGTGATGGTAATGATAATGTTAATGATGATGTTGATGATCATGAGACCATCACGATGATGATGATCATGATGATATTGATGATGATGATCATGAGCGTGATCCTGACATCTGATTGAAAAAATGAGGGGACATTTAGATAGCATATAGTCTCGGCTACAACATGCTCAAAAATATTTAAAAAAACAAGCGGAAATAACGGCGATATTGCTCTCAAAAGACAGGAATGTAGAATCCAGATTTGAGAAAAAGTCATCTCCCATATAGAAAAAGAGAGAAATTATAACGATATGTACATGTAAACAATGATCATAATGATGATGATGATGATATGATGATCTTGATATAGTAATCAATGGTGATGATGTTGATGATCATGATCATGATCAGACCATGATGATGATGATGATCGTGAGCGTGATCCTGACATCTGATTGAAAAAATGAGGGGGACAGTTAGATAGCATATAGTCTCGGCTACAACATACTAAAAAATCAACAAAAACCGAGTGGAAATAACGGCGATTATTATTGCTCGCAAAAGACAGGAATTTAGAATCCAGATTTCAGACCATGATGATGATGATCATCATCATTATGATCATGATGATCATGATGATGATCATGAGCGTGATTCTGACATCTGATTGAAAAAATGAGGGGACATTTAGATAGCATATAGTCTCAGCTACATATGTACTCCAAAATCAACAAAAACCAGGCGGAAATAACGCGATATTGCTCGCAAAAGACAGGAATGTAGAATCCAGATTTGAGAAAAAGTCATCTCCCATGGGGATTACAGGCGAAAAGTAATGGATCAAGTGATAATAGGGTAATAATAAAGTAAATATGGTTGTTTATTACATTATTTGCGATTCTACGTGTAGTTATTTGCTATGTATATCCATCAGAAACTTGTCTGTACAAAACAGTGAAATATTGCCCTCTCCGGCAGAATAAAGTAAGCTTAGCAACGAGCATAATGGAGTATACTTCTAGCAGTATTACTTTCGTATTTATGGACATATAAGATACGACATTTGGCGACGAGGATGGGATTCTCATTCCAGGACATCACTATGATGTTCCCCCTGCCCCTAACATTCACTCCCGACATCCTGCCCCCTCCAGTCGCCCTCGATATTTGACAGACTATAGGTCCCATAGAACTATATTTCGGTTCCTCCCTTTTGACAGTACCCATAGTGTTTTGGTTACATGCATGTTTTGGATGAAATGCCTTCATCTCAGTAGCTAGTTTGACCCCCCCCCCCCCCCCCCCCCAAATGGTTGTTTATGCATTTTGTCATTCTGATGTTTGTCTTTACCGGTAATCTTTTCATACTGCTTCGCATCTACCATGTACCAGTTCCACTCCATCACACTGATTGATACGGAATGTTTTTTTCCTAAATCCTTTTTTCAAGCAATTTTCAGTTGTGAGTTCAATAATGCAACAGTCTATTTTTTTATATAGAGATACTGTTCGAATGATGATGATTATTTTGATATGTTTGTCATTATTGTTCATTGAAAAGGGAGAGAGGAAGGATGGAAAGAGGATTAATATTTCACGGAGAAAACAGATATTGTAAACAAACAAAAAATGATATTTGTACGTACATGTATGTATGTGAAATTACTGTACACTGAAAGTACAAACATGATGTGTTTATTAGTAATTTCGTTCAGAAGCATTATTGTTGTATATTTGTGTGGTACAATGTATTTTTAACTTGGACTGTTCTTTGCATCATTAGTTCCCAAAAGAAAAAGTACAAGAACAGAAATTATTTATTTTGGTTAATAACATTTATTTTATTGTCATGCTGTGCAAGTACACGTACATATATGCACAACTTTGTTGCAAATGATGTTGAAGTGCCAAATGTTGCACAATACTCTAATGTTTCAGTTTGGTGTTTAGCAGACCTCAATAAGGTGTTTTCAAGGTTGTTAGTGTTATGAAAGTTCTATTTGACTTTGTCTAGTATTTTGCAGTTCATGATTTCGACAAGGATTTTGTAATGTCAGGTTTAAGACAGCAGTCCTTTTATTGTTGTGTTTGCATTCAGTTGATCTGAAATATAACTAACCTCGTATAGGATTCTACACAAATACAAGTGCTAACAACTCTCAGAAGAAAATAGCCAAATCACTCATATATATTTTGGTTGTTAGATTTGATTTTAATATCCAAACCGATTCAGTTACATACTATTATGTGCCGATACTGTATGTATTCAACAGGCTTAATGCACCTTCTCCAACATTATAGGAAACTCTATCTCAAAGAAGGGAGAGGTGTAGTAATGTGATATTTGCTATGTATATCCATCAGAAACTTGTCTGTACGAAACAGTGAAATACTGCCCTCTCCGGCAGAATAAAGTAAGCTTAGCAACGAGCATAATGGCGTATACTTCTAGCAGTATTACTTTCGTATTTATGGACATATAATATACGACACTACGTGTTTTAAAATTCAAAGGAGATTGAACAGTGAAAGGTTAAAATGAAAAAAAAAGTGAAGAAAAATATTGGTAAAGACGCCCGGACTCGAACCAGGGGTCTCAAGGTCGGAAGCAGTGCGTTACCGATATACCAAAACATTTCCCATAGCGATTACACGTAAACGGAAAATGGAATTCGCAAATACAACTTTGCAAGTGAAATATGAGCATGATCCCGGCATCTGATCGAAAAATAAATGTCACACTTATGATAGCTTATTGTCTTAGCTACAACATATTCAAAGCTCAGCATAAACAAAGATAAAACGACGGAGATATTGCTCGCGAAAGACGAGAATGTAGAATCCAGTTTTGAGAAAAAGTCATCTCCCCTAAGGATTACACGCAAAAAGTAATGGACCAAGTGATAATAGGGTAATAATAGAGTAAATATAGTTGTTAGAAACGTTGTGAAATCGATCAGAAAAGGTTGATCATCTAGCATAGATGTACTGCAAGGTTCTGGAATCATCAAAATTATAAGAAATTTGGCCAAGTCTTCATAATGTTAGAAGCACTGTACACAGAAAGATGTGTATGGGACTACACACACGTGCGGGACACGTACATTTGTATCTCTCAACAGTAGGTATATAGATATACTAATTTACCAAATATATCAATTAGTAGGCGGTTTCCCGTCAACATTTTTATCGTCATGTAATATTCAAAACATATTCTTTCACATGATTGTTAATAAGAGCTTCCATTTCATTTTTTGAAATTGGGGCGTTTCCAATACTGGTCTTTACCTTTAAACGAAAAATAGGATTCTCAAATCACATCTTGTCGTTAGAATATCGCCATGCATGATCCAAACATCTGATTTTTTTTTTTTTAATTAAAAAAAAACCAAGCAGAAATAATGGCGATATTGCTCGCAAAAGACAGGAATGTAGAATACAGATTTGAGAAAAAGTCATCTCCCATAAGGATTACACGCAAAAAGTAATGGACCAAGTGATAATAGGGTAATAATAGAGTAAATATAGTTGTTAATTACATTATTTGCGATTATATGTGTTTTAATATTCAAAGGAGATGGTACAGTGAAAGGTCAAAAATAAATAAAAAAGTGAAGAAAAAAATTGTTGGAGACGCCCGGACTCGAACCAGGGACCTCGAGGTCGGAAGTCAAGTGCGTTACCGATATACCAAAACATTTCCCATAGCGATTACACGTAAACGGAAAATAGAATTCTCAAATCCCATTTCGCAAGTGAAATATGAGCATTATCCCGGCATCTGATTGAAAAATAAAGGGCACACTTGTGATAGCTTATTGTCTCAGCTACAACATACTCCAAGCTCAGCGAAAACGAAGCTGAAACGAAGGAGATATTGCTTGCAAATCACGGGAATGTAGAATCCAGTTTTGAGAAAAAGTCATGTCCTATAGAGAATACACACAAAATGTGAAAAATTGACATGCCTCCTTTAATCGCAAAATTACGCCATGATGCCTTTGTCAAAATGAAATATCGTGGCAACTGCGTTTGTAGAAAATATTCTCAGGTAGAAGATATCAAAATTTGAAAGAAAATTGATCAACATTTACAGAGTTACAATAAATTTTCCAAAAATCTGCTGACGTCATAATATGAAAATTACAATTTTGAGTTCGGAGGCCATTATGTTGACGTCATGAGTTAATTGAGGGTCAAATGAGACATGAAATCATATTTCCAACACATGCTTTTTCCAACCATGATATAAAAGTTGGGGTCAATTGACTCTCTGAAGAGCTATTTTGATTTCTAAAATGGGATGTTTTTGATCAAATTTGCATTATATTGCCCATAGCAGCCCGCGCGGATTTTGAACTTTGACGCGCGCTCACTGCCTTATAAAAGGTCAAGAGTGACTGAAATTAATGTAAATTGTCATTTACGGTAAGAGGAATCTAAATCATATAAAAAAAAATGAATTTGACCTTTTCCGCGCGTTGTGAGCGCGCGCAACGCGCGCGTGGACACATACGGACGGAAAATTTTGAAATGCTTAAAATGACCTAATTCGTACTCTCCTTCATTAGTAAAGTGATTTTGAGCATTTTTAAATTTTGACGCGCACGTACGCGCGCGTCATGACCTTTATGTGACCTTTGATGACATGACCTTTTGACCCTTGACCTGAAATATATGTGATATGAATATGAATGACCTTTGCTTATGCATCATGAAGATATGATGGATAACGTGATTTCACAAAATGGCGCCTGGATGACGTCACGATGACGTGATGACCTTGAAAAGGTTCTTGTCACGTCTCATGACAATGACCTATGACTGTGCCAAAATTGAATGAAATTGACGAAATCGAACTTGAGTTATCCTAGGCACAAAAAAGTGTAGGAAATAAAAATAAAGAAATAATAATAATAAAGAAAATTCTGACGAAATCAATAGGTGGTCTGTTGATAACAGACCACCTAATAAAGAAAATTCTGACAAAAACAATAGGTGATCTGTTTTCAACAGACCACCTAATAATGAACGTTATTTGTATAGCGCATATCCCTAACACAAAGAAAGTCCCTATGCGATTAGAAAAGAAGGAAAAGGGCGGAATAGAAATGAACATTTATGCCTGATACATGAATATAATTAATTACAAACAACAATAATGAAACACAATTTCTACATAGCTTAAATGTAATAAATTGTAAATTCAGGTAATACAAATTTAAACAAATACAAACTCTCCATTCAAATTGCAGGCTTCGATATCTACTCAATCTATCAAACAATACAAAATGTATCTGTAATAAATACACAGATTAGAAAGTGTAAAAGGGAGATGCCAGCCAGCATGATATCATTGACGATGATTACAAGTTTGGGTAAAAAAATTACCTAACATCGTGTTCTGAGGTCATATTTATTGCGATTGTATAAACTTTTATTCACAAGCGTGTTGTTGAACTAGTATTCAATTGATAAGGTATTTGTGGATCTGTGTGAGGTATAATATTTCTTTATAATTTGTTTAAGGGGGGTGGACAAGGGAAGTTTGTTTTTTATTTGTTATTTGTTATCGTCATTTCTGTTACGATTTAAGTTTTTTTTTTTTTAACGACTATAATGTTTGTATGATCTTTTTTTCTCAAATAACACTGAGGAGTATGCTTTGTCTATGGAAACTTTCCATGTTTGCTCAAAATGCTGTATGGGCATATGGTCTATGATTGGAACGATGAATGCGGGTATAAACAGCGTTTGTGTATTAAGTGGATTTACCATATTCAGATTCTGAATATTGGCAGCGAATTGAATCATATTAAAAAGGATGAAGGTCATGTTTTTACACGACAATTGTCAATTAATTTATTCTCTCTCTCTCTCTCTCTTTCTTGCAAAATGAAAATATGAATATAACCTTGGGCTTTGATTACAACAAAGTGAACATTTTATCAAATGTTCATTCGAGAAGGATACGAATGCAATTATGTTAAAATGTGACATGATTTTTTAAAGAGCGATAATAAATCAATTCTTGGACATTGATTGATTCGTTCAATTTTACATGAGTGGTGGCTTGTCGGTTACAAACGGCAGGCTTCGATATCTACTTAATCTATCAAACAATTCCAAATTTAGCTGTAGTAAATACACAGAAAAGAAAATTAAAAAGGGAGATGTATCATGTCAGAATGATATCGTTGACGATGATTACGATTTTGAATTTAAAACATAAACTAACAACGTGTTCTGATGTCATATTTATGGCGATTTTACAACATTTTATCCACCAGCGTGTTGCTGAACAATTGTTCAATTCATAATGTGTGTGTGGATCTGTGTGAGGTATAATATTTGTTTTGATATATTTTTTTTAAGAGGGGGTGGACAAGGGAAGTTTTTGAGAAAAGTTAGAAGGAGGGCAGGGGAACCATACATCTCTCGTCTAATTTTATTCCTCTTTAAAAATTGTCATTTCTGTTACGATTTAGGTTCTTTCTTTTTTTTTACGACTATATGTTTGTATGATCTAGTTTTTTTCAGAAGTATGCTTTGTCTTTACTCAAGGAAATATAATAAGAATTCATTGTGAAAGTAGGACCTCCTGTGATTTCATAAAAGTATAAAATATAAGCTATTATTTTCATTTATTAGTATAATTGTATTAAGTCTTATCATTTTAATTTTACTCAATTTTGTATCTTTTGTACTCAATTGTGCAATTAATGTATTCGAATTTATTTGCTGAGATAACAAAAGAAAATGAAATAAAAATCGAAATCATCAATAACATAACCCCCCCCCCCCCCCCCCCCCCCCACTAAAAACACACAGTCGTTGACGAATGGGTGACTCTCTTCGCAAGCTGGTTGGAGTGATGGATGCGGTTAACAGCGTTTTTTTTTTAAGTGGATCTACCATATTTAGATTCTGAATATTGGCAGCGAATTGAATCGTATTGAAAAGAATGCAATTTATGGTTGTGCATGAGAATTGTCAGTTAATATATCCTTTCATCAAGAAAATATGAATACAAGCTAGGGCCTATACTGAGACCACTATCACTGGTGGAGGAGAGAGAAGCTCTCCCACTTTGCTTCCAATCAGAGTTGTCACACATTCACTCTCTTAGAACGAAGGTCCTGTTCACATGTATAAACCACTTGGGTACCGTGTTTACACTTCACGACAGTGGATACAGGCTTGTTCACACCCTAGTTGTAAAATGGGTATCCACACATACGCACTACGATTTCATGGGGCGTTCATTCATATCATAAACATAATCCTATTCTTCTACTGATTCTATACCTTCAAAAGTGTATAGAAAATATTGAAGTAGTATATGCACTTGCAAAACTCATCAATTCATTATACTGTTTAATAACAATTTACCTGCGATATATGTATCTGAACACTAAAGTAAATCAGCATTAACACACTCATCCATATCCTTGGATGCATATTTACATTTAACGCCTATGTACAATCTCATTAGACTATAGGTCTCTGAATGGTTTAATGCCAATAAATTTACATTAAATATAGATAAATCAAATTATATGTTATTTTATACTGTGAAACAGAAACAAAAGTATAGTACTTTGCAAAACTTAATATGAAACTTAATAATTCATCAATTAAACGTGTATATTGTACGAAATTTCTGGGTATTTGCATTGATCATGATTTATCATGGAAGACTCACATTTCTTATGTCAGAAAGAATTTATCACAGAATATGGGTGTCATCAGAGAATTTTGCCATATCCTACCAAAATGCATTCTTATCACATTGCATAATACTTTAGGCCTACCTACTTATCATACATATACTTCCAAGTTGGAAGCACTTTTTATATTGCAAAAGAGATTTGTAAGAATAGCTTCATCTTCTACAGACTTAGCACCCTTATTCAGAAAGTTAATCATACTGAATATTTATAAATTAAATAATTATCTTAATGCAATACTACTATTTAAACACAAGCTTGGTCTTATTACCCAATAATTTATACAATATGTTAACTTTAAACTGTTCAGTTCATAATTATAATACTCGAAATAGAATGAATTATTATTTATCTGCTATTACAAAACAATATAAATTACACTCTTTTAGAGTAAAGCTCCTTCTGAATTTAATTCTTTACCGTCAGATATTACTTCTATTAATAGTTTGAACTCATTTAAAAGAAAACTTAAATTATATCTTATTTCCAATAATCTTACATTGTAAAAACACTCATTTACTCCACAGTGCAAATTTGTTAAGGGTTGTGCGGTCTACATGTATGTTGTTTTTTTTGCTAATGTTCTACTTTATTTTGTTTTGGTTCTTTTGTTTTGTTGTTTGTGTTATTGTTTATTCAAATATCATATATCATTTTGTATGATTCCTTTACTAGTTTTACTGTTTCTGGTAGCTGTCCAGACAAACCCTCTAGGGTTTTTATACAGCAACCTAATTCCTATTTTGTTACTGTCAATATTGTACTATGTTAAGAATAATTATGTAAAAGTAGTATTTTGATGTTACTGTTTTTTATTATGGAATTGAATAAGTACTGAACTGAACTGATTAGGAGATTTTCTACACTACGCGGTCGATGATCTAATAACACAGAGTCAATGACAAATTTGGAGATTGACAAAAAAATCCAACCCTCCTTTCACAAAATACGTACAAGTAGAAACCATAATGGCAGATTTGTCAGTCTTCACTTAAAATCGAAATTTTGACCACGATCCCGTCTTCTGATCAAAAATGTTATCGTAGTACATTCTTAGGGTAAGGTCTAACCTACAAAATAATAAAATATGGGAGACATCAGAGTAGGGATGGACGAGATCCATTTAAAACAATAACGGCACATATTACCTAATCGAAACACATTCATTAATTTTCATTTGAATGGCACTATGTTGACATCAGAGCATTCTGAAAGCAGACTTGATACATGAAAAAGCACCTTCGATTCATACCCTACCGACATGAACGAAAAATTTGGGGCCACCAGCCCTTCAGAAGGGTTATACGGATTTAAAATATGTACTTTTTGACCAATTTTTGCATATGCACGCGATCACCAATTTTGAGGTTTAACGAACGTTTTTGAGATAAATTTAGGTCAATAATGGCTAAAACGTGATTTCAAATTGCTAAGAATAGTATCAGCAACACAAAACAAGTGACTCATTTCGAATTTATACATTCAGTAAGGACGGCAGACGCGAAAACACACGCGGATGCGTCCGCGCGCTCAAAATTGTTGAAATGTTCAAAAAGGTCTGAAACGTGTAGTAAATTGGTCCACTAAGCATTCAGACCAATTTTTTTATTTTTGACCTTACGCGTCCGCCAAGACGTGCGCACGGACATGGGTGTTACCAAAATTTCACCCATGATATCAAGTTCATGCATATCAATAAGAAATATCAATGTATGAGTGACGGAAATATGGTCAATATTAGAAATTAACAAAAATGGCGCCAAGGCGGCAGAAATCAAAATCGCTGCAAATCACCTTTAACAAGTTTTTAAAACAACCTAAATGGACCGTCGCGGTTTTCTTCGGTATGTGTGAACAATCCTGGTAAATTTCCCAACAATAATTAATACATTTTTTACGGAATATTTGTATATAATGTTCCTTTTGAAAATATATGCGCGGGATGTGGTCTATATAACAAATAGTGACTGTTATAGCTCCTCTGTTATTTCGAGACCGTTCATGCCCTTGGACTTCGTCTCGGGACACAGACTAGTTCGCGATCACATCGGGCAATAATTTCAATCGTGCCTCTCCAAGCAGTTAATATAAAATCATGCGAAAGGAAGTAGTATGGATCATTTGACAGTAAAAGCGCAAAGTTCATTTTAATATTTTTTGTTGTCTCTTCCGTTCTTTCCATTGTCTTTTATGCTCTTTGTGTACCTGCTTCTTTATAATTGTGTTACTGTGTATTATTTTATTCATCTGTATTTCTTTTTCTCTCCCTCTGTCTTTCTCTCTCTCTCTCTCTCTCTCTCTATTTCTCTCTTCTCTCTTCATATATTCTTTCTCTCTCTCTCTCTCTCTCTCGCTGTCTCTATCTCTCTCTCTCTATTTCTCTCTTCCTCTCTTCTCTCTTCTTATATTATTCTCTCTCTCTCTCTTTCTTCTCTCTTCTCATATTATTTTCTCTCCCCCCCCCCCCCCTCTAATATATATATTTAGATCGTGTGGGCTCATACTCAGTACGTCGGATGTGGCTTGAAGAGATGTGATTGGCAACGATTTGATTATTTTGTCTGCAACTATGGCCCCACGTAAGATATAGTTGTTGCCATTGCACATTATATACATGTAATACAATTATAATTTAATTATTTATTTTCATCTTATTAACTCATTTGAGCTGTTGCTTGGTGCAACGCACACAGTTTCAAGTTCACCTCGGGCAATAGTTTACAGATATACACTGAGTTAAGTGCTCGGTGTAAAAATGTCAGAGGTAAAAAATATGAAAACAAAAGCATGTTACAGGTTGAATATTGTTAATTGTTGAAAAATAGGCTTATAGGAAAAGAATAACGAAGGATTTTCTGCAGTCATTATTTCAGCGCTGCTTACTTCTTTCTTTAACTTGTACTGTATGTACCTTTCGGCCCAAAAGTGTGACTTTTTGCCCAATTATTGTCGAGGGGAGGCGGGGGGGGGGCGGCTCCTCCCTCCCCCGGCTTTTACATCAAAGCAATACATTAAAGGCTACATCCTTCAAGTCTCAAAAACAAATAAAATGTTCACTTCTGTTGCTCCTTCTTGCCCTATTTTTGGCCCAAACACTATCATAATCATTATATTGATTAGCTCAAGGTGAGCTATCGCAGCCCGTCTCCGCCCCGTCGTCCGTAAACCTTTTACAATTCCATCTTCTTTTTAAAAAACTTGAACGCATGGTCATATTTTAACCAAACTCGGCAGGAATCATCCTATAGGGGGTAGGGGATCCAGAGTTATTATGATGGTAAACATGGCCCCCATGGGGACCCAAGGGGAGGGCCCAAAAGGGCCCAAACTATGTATGTTTCAAACAACTTCTCCAGATCCAAAAATCGGAACAGTCAAGTTATATTGTGAGTAGATACCTTCTGAAAGGTACTATTTCCCATTTGCAAGCCCCAAAAATGACAAAGTTAAATTCCAACGGCATTTGAAATACAATAATAATTACTATGCTGCGAGATCCTCTCAACTGGCAGCTGCAGAGTTATGGAATAAATTACCTAGTCATCTTAAGCAGGTTGATACAGTAGAAAATGTCAAGAGTCTCTCAAAGACACATTTGTTTGTTTGTTAAATTAGTACAATGTTATGAGTTAAAATTATGTTTGTGATATGCGCTATATAAGAATGGTTTATTATTATTATTGATACTAATTTAGAACTTCCCTCAAAACAAAAGGGCTTGGAAATGTCTTTTTTGTGGGAGATAACGACCGTTAGTTGTCGAATCGAATTTAGCGAGCGCGCTCGTTAAATTAAAAATTCTGATTTTCAGACCCTGTACCGAATGGTTGTCTGTGTTGTGCTGCGCAAAGATTCAATCAGTAAATGTTTGGCCATTACAAGAAGTGGGCTATTGATGTAGCAAATACTCATGTACCCTTTACAGCTCATTTAATGTAATGTTATTACCAAAGAAAAAAAGAAGTCAGTCAGCCACTCATTCAAAAGTGACAATCAGCCATGCATGAAGTCTTTCGTCTATGGCTGATCGTTAACGAAACGGAGTTAAGTCAATTCTGCTTGATGCTACGGCATAAAGCCAGTGAAAACGAATTCGATTTATAAAATTATTGAAATGTAGGCAATTACTTTAAACACACAGAACTTTGTTATTCCTAGCTCATTTTTCCTGATTGAAGTGTCATATGAAAGGGCAGAAAATGTTTATATTTTCTAGAAATGTGATTGTCTCTTTGAAATTCAGATACTGTCCGCCGAATGATTTTTTGGTTCCCTTTCTTCAAATTGATTTTAATCACTCAAGAGTTGCATCAAATGAAAGAGGAGGATCTAAGCCTTACAAATATGTGTCATTTATTAATTTTAATTGTGATTAAGTTGTGATAAAACATCGTTATTTCTCGGTTTTGTTTTTTCTGGGACGCACCTTATATTATCTGCAAAGCCCATTCACTTCCTGGTACTGTTTCTTGGGGCATAGCACATGGTCTCAAGATCTCCTCGGGCAATAGAGATAAACATTCCCCTTAAAGTAGTCAATATTTTCTACTACTTTCTTCTTAAAGGTACTATGTCTAATTTGCAGGTCAAAAAAGAAAAGATTAAATTCCAACGGCATTTGAAATACATAATTATTTTGAACTTCCCTCAAAACGAAAGGGCTTGAAAATGGCTTTTAATGGGAAAATAACGACCATTAGTTGTCAAATCGACTAAAGTGATTACAATCACCTAAGTAATAGTCAGATTCAATCAGCTAAATTTTGGCCATTACAAATAGTGGGTTATTGATGTAGACAAATGTTCATGTACCTGCTACAGCTCATTTTATGTATGTTATTACCATAGAAAAAGAGATGTTAGGCAGTCACTCAATAGTGTCTGACAGTAAAGTCTAGAAGGTAAACGGGTTTCCGTGCATAATTTGAATACAAGGACACTGCCTAAGTTTAAATTTCACAGATCTAGGACATACATGACATTTTCATAATTCCTGCATAGTTCTACAGAATTTGATGTTGGCTGCAAAAGGGACATACTATCTTTAAGATGATTCAAGAGCTACCATGCATATAAAGTTGCAATTAGATAACAGCGCAAAATAATCAAATTAAAAAATAACGGATTTTCTTTAAAAAGTAAATATCCATATCTCTGCTTCTTCTACAAAATGATATTTTAGAGGTAATTACCCAAGAAGGTGGCCATACAAACAAGGGACGCCTTGTAGCAGATGCCCACTCGGCTTCCACGGTGGATGTTCTGAGAACTTGTGCAAAAGTAAGTTATACATTTTAATATTATTCTGATTTTTGGTGTTAATTGAAGATTTTCTGATGTTATTTCTTCTTTTAGTTAATACAGACTTCCATTCATACCCAGTATAACCCCAGCCCCACCCCACCCCCCCCCCCGACCCCACCCCCCACACAAACACACACTCATTCCTTTGCAAATTGATTTAGAAGGACGTTAACTAATCAGAAATTTAAGGGGTTTTTTTTCAAACAAATTTTCGAAAGGTCGAGGGTCCCCCAATGCGTTTATGATCATGCCATACGCTTACTTTTTGTTATCAAGACGTTGATGGTCCCATTCTCAACCAAGACATGAATCTACATTTGCCATTCTCTACCTAGGCGTTACTATCGGGTATCTGGTATGGTAGAGCGCTACATAGTTTAGCCGCTGGGCTATGACTGGGTTATCATCAGGGGCCGATCTAGGTTCTTTTGGCGGTTTAACCCCACCCCCCCCCCCCCCCCAATCGGGCGGCCAAGTGAGAAAAGAAAAAAGGGGTGAAAGAAGGACAAAAAGGAAGAAAAAAAAGACAAATGTAAAACAGTAAAACGGCGCGATTTTTGGAAAATCCTGGATCCGCCACTGGGTCACCACCCCCCCCCCCCCCCCCCCCCCCCTTGGCAAAAAGCTAGATCCGCCCCTGATCATTATATATAATATAGGAGCATTGGGGGGGGGTAAGGAATATAAGTGCGATACAAGTGCATGTATCCACCTACTATTTGTTCTTGTTTCAAACGTTTTCGTTGTTGTTTTTTCTTCATTTATTTGAATATACCGTTTCTTTCTCCAGAGGGTTAAGCTGATGGAAGAAGAAAAGGTTTGCCGCTCTCTCTCTCTCACACACACGATCATCCAAAGCATCAATACTGGGGAAATATCACAACGAATGAACACTGATAACAGATTATAATATTATAGAATCAAAGCTATGGTTGGAAGAGATGAATTATAAACGTTTTTTTCGGTTAAGTTCGAACAGTATCGTCCTTCTTTTAAGTCCGTAACAATATATCAGCATGAAAAAAATGTTTCAAAATTTGCAAGGACTCATACTCATAGGCATCATAATTATTATGGAAGATAAACTGCTTCAGTTATATTTACACTCTCAGTTCCACTCATTGAAGCGGAGGAAGGGAGTACCATTCTTAGAAATCATAAGTTATCACAAAACACCTCCAATAATGATCTAATGAAGGCGTGTGCTTCGAAGTCAAAATAAGCTAGCAAGAGTCCGGCATTCATGAAAAAAAAAAAAATATCATTCATTAGATACTTGAAATTTCATTTGGTTTTAAAAAGTAAGGAAGGATGTCGATCTTTGTTCAAAACAGAACTCACCTTATTTCTGTTGTTGGCCAATATATCGTTTTATGAGGTTCGACATAATAATAATAATAATAATAATAACGTTTACTTATTTAGCGCTTTTCATAATACAGTTATACTTCACAAGTTCACATAACGTTGTTAAAACCTTATTAAACTGAAATAGAAGGATAGCAAAGTAAATTTTTGCGCCAATTCGTGCGGGGAAGCCCCATATTATGTTTTTAATTGAGCTTAGGAATTGACTCGAAACAATAATCTCAGGGATAACATGACATAGAGTCTAACACCTCTTTGCACTTTAGCCAATATTTTGTTTCGATGTCAGTCTACGCACGAACTGTTAATTTCACACACTTTCTAACCAATAACAGTGATAGATGAAATGATATTAAATTGTTAACAATAAATTCGAGCAGTAAATATTATACATGATCAGAAACATGTGCTTTATTTAGTTGTATATATGTAACTTACGATATGACTTTCTTCCTGCTTGTCCGTAGCGGGAAATTGCCACGTAAAGTGGACTGCAACAAAAGAAAGAGAGTTGGCGGTGGTTGTAGTGGAGGTGGTGGTGGTTTTGGTGAAGATGGTGGCAGTGGCGGATCCAGGGGGGCGATGGGCCCGGCCCCCCCCCCCCCCCTGAGGAGAAAACGTGTAACTAAACACGTTAATTTTACCCTTTTTTTATAGATGGGCCCCCTCCCCTGGCGCTCAAGGCCCCCCCCCCCCCCCCCCTTGAGCGCCAGGGGAGGGGGCCCATCTATACAAAAAAGGGTGCGATTTTTCAAATTTTCTAAGGCCAAAAAAAAATAGTGCTCACTACACTAATTCTGGGTATAAAATTCACTATTTTCTTTCCACATTTGCTAGACTTGTAACATGATGCGGTACATGCCCGCCCCCGCCCCCTACCCCCCCCCCCCCCCCCCCCCCCACTCCGTGAACGGAGGGATTCCATGCGTGTTCCCAAACTCTCCGGCTTGTAACAAAAGAAAAAGGTCTACCCTTATTGATTTTACACACCGGACTTTTGCTGAAAAGGGGGGGGGGGGGGTCGCTGGGAACACGCATATGCGTGACCTAAATAACACTGAGTGGGGGGGGGGGGAGGGGGCGGGGGTACATGTAGGCCTACATATGTGTATTAATCTGCAGTGCACAGACTCGGGTGAGAAATAAATTCAACATCTTTGAGTGAATTATCAGCCATACTTTTCAAGGTGGAGATACTGAATTGTAGGTTAAGTTTTCATGATTATATTGAAACATTGAAAACCCAGGGCTCTTCCATGTTGCATGTTTTTCCTTTGATATGGTATAACTCTGAAAACTTCAAGATATAGGCTTGAGTTCCGGTAATGTCCGCAA
This sequence comes from Strongylocentrotus droebachiensis, assembly GCA_035222895.1. Taxonomy (NCBI): domain Eukaryota; kingdom Metazoa; phylum Echinodermata; class Echinoidea; order Camarodonta; family Strongylocentrotidae; genus Strongylocentrotus; species Strongylocentrotus droebachiensis. Next base: position 47,103 of record JAVYIG010004682.1, on the reverse strand, counting down.
AAATTACCCTTAAAATTGGGTAGGGGTTTCCAAGCTTCAACGGCAACCCCCCCCCCCCCCCCCCCCACGGGGGGGGGGGGTACTGGCACATAACTTTTGTTTGGTAGTGATGTGCATACAAAACGTTGACATCACAAGAATGTCTTTTACTATTACTTTTACTTGAATACATGTATTCTCTACTTTTATCTATGTTTACTGAAAATAAAATGTTTTCAGTTTCCTGACATTTTGATGGTTTCTTCGTTTGTTTTTTTTTTTCAGAGGTAGTATGCAGTATGATCTTGAATCTTGACCATAAACAGGGCAACGTGTGTATGAAGAATGCTCATAGGAGGCTAGTCCAGCTATTATGTCCGTTTTTACCTAATTTTGTTTTCTTCAGTCATCAATTTCACCTCCCTTAATTCGCCCCGCCACAGAGCGCAAAGTCTCCATGAGCTAAATCCAGGATTTTGTTTAGAATCTGAAACAAAGATTCCATCCCTTTAATCGCGGGACTCCGTCGTAACCACTGACCTCTACCCAGTGGCGGATCCAGGGGGCGGGGGGCCCGGGGCCCCTCCTCTTGGGGAAAAACGTGTAAAACACGTTATTTTTACTTTTGGGGGGGAGATGGGCCCCCTTCCCTGGCGCTCAAGGGGGGGGGGGTGCGATTTTTCAAATTTTCGAGGACCAACAAAAATTAATTTGTGCTCACTAGAAATGAAAAGGGGCACGTGTCAAAATAAAAGGAGTACTTATCAGACGTAAAAAGTTGCATTTAATAGAAAGGGAAGAGGTTTTTATTACAAAGGGAAAAGGGGGCTTATCAGTAGGAAAGGTGCTCTTATCAAAAAGGAAAAGGGGCGCGAATCAGTGTCAAAGTAAAAATGGGCAAATATGTCAGAGGTAAAAGAGAAGTTTCACGCACCTGAAAAGAGGCACTCACCAGAGAAAACTGCCTCCCCCCCCCCCCCCCCCCCCACTTCCTGGAGCGCCGCCCATGACAATGGATATCAACTTCGACTGTATAAACATGCTCCTAGAAAGTAATAAGTTTTCTAAATTAACTGATACAATTGGATACACATAAAATTTGGCTGCCAATAGACCGGCGTCGGAATATAGGTAATGGTAGGGATGAAACCTATTATCATATCATCAATCAAATCACAAAGATCTATCCAAATTGCACATTTCAAGCCTGACTCCTAGAAGTATTATTTATCCAGGCTCTCCTGCTCCCGAGTTGAGGCAATATTTTATTATGATAATAATATCAACCGCCCCACTCTTATTTTGTTGGGAACAAAAAGTTCGACAATTAAAATCATTGTCTCATCAGTTATGGAACTGCTATTACAAAATATATTAATCTTCCTTTGTTTCAGATTAAATTTGTGAAGAAGTCGAATGAGTACGAAAGCTTAAAACAGCGTCATTCTTTGCTTGCATCATCATTTCACACATGTTCTCCAACAGAGGCGAATATTATGTATAAACTTTCAACCACATTATACTGGAACTGTTGCCCATAAATTTGGAATGATATTGCTTGATCAATCTAAATCTTCATGATTGATCAATACAATTCTGAGAAGATATTCAATTTAATTTTAAAGAAAAAATATATATTTTCATGAAAGATGTAAGAAAAAGAAATATTACAACTTTATAAAGAATTGCTCTGTTAATTATTAACAATTGATCTGAAACATTAATTGAAGTTTTACCTTCCATCTGTAGTCGCGCACCATTTCCCCCTCACAAACACTCTCCTACACACACACACACACACACACACGTGCGTCGACAACAATAAAGCAAAATAATACTATAAATTAGTTTAGAACACGATTATACTCATTGCGCATGCCATCTGCAATTCCACAACGCTTTATTGTGGCAACATCATATTGAATGAATTAAAAAAACTGGCTTGTTTTGTTTTGTATCTGTATGTTCTTATGGCAGATGAGTGCTATATATTATATGCCATTTTCGATGTATGGCCTAGCTATGTATGCTAGTTGGCGGATTGGGGGTAAAGTTATGCATTTTAGCTTTTTAAGCTTTTAAATAAAGGGGATAAGAGTTTAAAATTACAAAGGTAATTTGACACAGAATGACCCTATATCCTGTTATAGTTTACAACCTACACTTTCTGATTTCACCTTTTGATTTTTGATTTCTATATTTGTCACAATTGTTGTTCCTTTTTTTAAATTCCATTTGGACGTAAATAAGTGTTATTATTTCTAAAGCTGTTAGCTGAACACAACGATTCGATTGAGATATGAGGAACTAGTTTACTCACTAACCTTCAAAGAGGTCTTAAATGGTTTATGCGGTTGATTTAGTCTGTTATGCTTTGTGAAAGCTCACGTTTTCATATTTTTCTCAGCAGTTTTCATATACATTTTCCTCATTCTTTTCGACCAACCGGCACTCAAACCATATTGACATGGACACAAAAATCAAACAAACAACTACAACATACAAGTTCACCTGACTAAACGAGCAATTTATTTTTTGATATCGACTGCTACACTCTTAAAACTGAAATGTTAAATCACCATTTAAAAGGGCCGAGGAGTGACAACTCTTTCAAAATGGTAGATTAACACTTTGAACATGCTGGATCCAACCTTGATAGTGTTGGATCCAGCATGTTTAAAGTGTTAATCTACCATTTTGAAAGAGTTGTCACTCCTCGGCCCTTTTAAATGGTGATTTACCATTTCAGTTTTAAGAGTGTATATGATGAAATTGAGCAGAGAAATAGAAGATCCTCGATTGTGATTCTCACTCTGTCTTCCGGTGTCATCATTCAGCTAACCCACTGACGGAAAGAAAGGAATGTGACATTTCGATAATTACAGGAAACATGATGACCAAAATAGAATAATCCCACAGATACCAAATAATCCTATAACATTTTAAAAGTAATCAAGTTCAAGTTCAAGTTCAAGTTTTATTTCCACATCTGATTTTAAAAAACACAAATACAATTTATATGCATATATATATATACATTAACAAACGTTAAAATGAAACATCTTCAATTTAAATCATAATGTTGTGGGAAAAAACAAAGGCCAATGGCCTATCAAGGTTTTTCCCAAAGAAAATAAAATTTACATAAAAAGTTTCTTAAATTTATTAAAAACGAGATAAAAATATCAAGGTTAAAATAACACAAAGCATCAATAATAAGAAATGATTGGTAATGATTAGTATAAGAAATGATTAGTAGAACTTGCCCAATATGGCAATAACTAACACTAAGGCTTTTCGTCATTCTACCAGGTCCCCATTTCTCTCTCCTGGGTATGGAGTGGCAAATGCAGATTCATGCCTTGCCAAAGGACATTAGTGTCATGTCAGGGATAGAACCCACAACCTTTGCATTTTAAGTCAAATTCTTAACCCACTCGACTATAAAACCTCTATGATAAGCAAGCAATCACATAAGACAAGATTTTCAACTGCTCTATCAAACCTTTACTGGATATTCCAGGATAAAATACAATGACAATCAACTCTCTTTGGTCTATATATACTTCTATATATATATTTTTGGTTTCTTTTACACATACTTTGGGAGACAACTCATTCTTTGGTAAAATAATTGAAAATACAGGACATCTCCTTGTCCCACACGATACCTCTCGAAAGTTCTCATCACATTTGCAAAACACCCTGAAAATATTGAATACTAAAAGACCTACATAATAATAATAATTATAATAATAATATTCCGCTTTTATATAGTGCTTAATACATCTACGATGTCTATAAGCGCTTCACAGATATACTATTACACATTGTGTGCACAACCTCCACTCCCTGGGGAGTATTCCAGCCAGGCGTTACTTGACCCTCAAAACTGTTTGACCAACAATGACGGTCGCATCCTACCGGGTACCCATTCACGTCTCAAGAACTTTACGTGTTCCCTGAGATTATACCAAATTTCCATCTCTTCACCCCAAAATGATTTTTTATTTTAATCATACAATGCTATTACTATTTTTGTATTACTATAATAATGACTACAAAAACAACTTTTCATCAATTATTTGTATAGTCACTAGACAAGAAAATGTTGGTCAATATTAATGTTTTCTTCTTTTCTTTCTAGAAGGAAAAGAGATGCAGAATTGGGAATCTTTTACACATCACATGCACAATAGGTTCAAACTTCTACTATTTCTGGAATCAATTCAGTACGGAATTAATATTACTGTATGTAAGTAAAAATCTACGTAACTTAATCAATTACAAGTTATTTTTGTCTCTATTTTTCCATTACTCAACTTGTATTGGTTGAGTTGGACACTTTACCAAGTACATTATGCCCAAAGTTGTGCAATGTTTTAATCTATAAACTATTAGTGAAATTCATCAAAACCATATTAATACTAACACATTTTCTTGAAACTGCATTAATGTAGATTCGAAATAAGTAGTATAACTGATAGTAGTATAAGTATCTAAGTGTATACACCTGTGCAGCATTTATATCTGATCCTCAGATCTATTCAATCAAACAAGTTTAAAATATATTTCACCTCTTTATCTAAAGACAAGCTTGTTGATTTGGGGATTTACAACTTTCCTCAATCATCAAGTACAACTGCTAAGAGATCTAAACAATGTCAACAAGTTTTCCTTGTTTCTCTAACGCTGACTTGTGACAATGATATAATCGCCATTACTAGGATAAGAATACAGATCTGGCACTTAACACTTCCGATCTCTTCAATAGAATAATTCCAATCTTTAATAAAATACTTCTAATATCTTTAATTGAATGATGTAACGCGTTTAGCAAGGGTATCGCTCAAGGGGTACGTGTGGGGCATGATGCTCGCATCCTAATTTCATGGCGCCAAATCGTAAAATATTGATGTCCTTTCTTAAATTCCAATAGCACTCTCGACTTTCTCAGCTGAGCTTGATGTAGATTCTATTTCTATTTCTCGCAAGGGCTTAGTTATACGAGTATGATATTCTCTTTACAAATTTTATGGGACCGAATACAAAAAATGTAATGATGATCTTTTTTGATGTGTTATTTAAAAAACGTCCTGTATTTTCTTCAGCTGAGCATGACATGAGGGGTTTTTCACAAAACTTGTCATAAGTGACAAATGACATATTTTGTTATAAGCTACTGAAATCCTTGCTTCTGATTGGTTATCAACAGATTTGTCACTGATTTTGTCATTTGTCATTGGAAAAAGGGTGTGTGAAACGGGGTCCCTGGATTCCATTTCTAGCTCTCATTACAAGAGGGCAGGTGTGTGAGATACTCTTGATCAAAATTTTCGGATGGCAAATTTTTGGACGAGATATACCTATAGCGCCCTCTACTTCTCAACCCTGATTGACTTAGTTTACATCTTCGAGTCTTACGACCAGAGGGCACATGAATGTGACACTCCCATTCAAAATATTATGACGGCGAAATAAAACAAATATTTATAATGTCCTCTTTGGATGAAATATACCTATAGCGCCCTCTATCTTTCAACCATGATTGATTTAGTTTACATATTCAAGTCTTAAGACCAGAGGACACATGCATGTGACACTCCCATTCAAAATATTGAGACGGCAAAATTAAAAACATGATTAGATATTCCTATAGCGCCCTCTATTTTCTTCGGCAGAGCTTGACGTAGATACCATCCCTAGGTCTCATGATGAGTTCACCGAGAGGGTTTGTCTCTTCCATGGTCTGGATCGCTTCGACGGAGAACTTCCTCATCAGGTTGGCTAGAATGACCTTATCCTCCATCATGGCGAACTTTTGACCTGTGGGGTCGAAAGGTGAAACTCATTAAGTACATTATAAAGAAATCACAATACTAATTCTAGTATAATGTGAACTTCAATAGACAGTATAATGTAAAAGTAAGCTCAATGCTAAAAAAGAGAGCAAACTGACCAATCAATGGATCTCAAGCTCTTCACCCTGTATACTAGTAGTTGATTGGAATGGTGAAAGAGAGCCGGAGATCTAGACCAGGCTCATATGGTGCATACAGTATGGTTCTCCAATAATCAGGAACTGCAATTTACATCCTATCCAAGGGATGGAGTGATTCATTAATATCTACCACTATACAACGAATTTTCATCATATTTTCAAGCTGGATACAAACAAGTGACATCCTACATTGATATTGACAAATCAATACAATTCTTAGGAAATTATCGCATTCTGTATGATGGGATTTGACGTTCTAATGCCCTTTCCCTGCATATTAAACATTAGCTATTACACATACTTTTAAATTCCTCAGGTCCTGGAATGATATTTTGCTGCCCCCCCCCCCCCCCCCCCACCCACCCAGCTCCCATCTCTTCACACTCCTATGTACTATAAAATCTTTCACACATACCAATACAGTTCCTAGGACCCGCTGAGAATGGGACGTATGCATAGGGGTGTCTCTTGGTCGAGTTCTCCAGCAGGAATCGATCAGGATCAAACTTCTCCGGGTCAGGGAACTGCTCTGGATCGCGATGAAGGGCGTAGATACCCAGGACAACCAGAGTGCCTTTTGGCACCACTTTACCATCTGTGAATAAGAAAAGGAAGAAAAAGAAATGTTTTTGTTTGTTTGTTTAACAAAGTAGGTACTCTCTTGTAAGCTACATGTATGAAGAAAGCTAAGACTCCACAGTAGGTGAAAATCTCTCTCTCTCTCTCTCTCTCTAAGTGCCATATCGTTTGACTTTGGCGATCATGCTGTTCCACAACCCCTGGCTCCTAGCCTTCTCTATTAGCACCACTCCCAGTTCTTTCACTCCTCTCTCTTGCAATAATTTCTGCAGACTGTCCATCCAAAGTATCCTCCTTTTTCCCCTTTATACTCCTCCTTCCCAAATCTTTCCCTGTCAAAGCAAGATTCTCTAGGCCTTCTATACGTGTAATGTGACCCATGAACTTCAACTGCCTAATCAACAGTTAAATCAGTGATGTAATTGAGGCCAGCTGTTCTAAGTCATAAGTCCACTGCAAGATATTTGATAGGTTTTGGACACGGTGCAATTCCAAGGCAACAAAAGTGCGACCTCAAGGTCGGACTCGATGACAACACCGGTAAAACTAGTAGTAGCAGCAGTTGTAGTAGACTTTAATGGAAACCTTGTTTAGCACAAAGCCAACAGCCACAAGGACCATAGTCAGCTATTTCATTAAAAGAAGAAGAAAACAAATTATTTAAAATATCTAGAAAGCATATATGACATGCTTTTTGGGGGTGGCTGTGCTTCAAGCTCCTTAAATTTAAGGAAGTTCCAGGGAATCAATCAGTATCACAAATCAAATATTTCTCTAAGTTGATTAGAAGAATACTCAAGTACACAAGGAATTCAATATCTTCCTGCCACCAATCCCTCCCCCCCCCCCCCCCCCCTACTGACAAAAACAAGACGACTTAGGTCACTGTTAAAGATGCACATACAGATTGGCAATCTAGTCATTTATATACATACGGTATGTATAAGATAAGAGGAGTACCTAGGCTCCTCAAAGGTTTTTGGTTACCTTAGTCTAAATGAGTAAATAGGTCCTTGCTGAATTTAGGAGGACCAAACAAAGTTGGATGTTCAAAAGTTTGCGGGTCAAAAGTTTATAAGTATGATATCATATTTATTACCACTGGAAAGGTAGTGTGGGGGAATTTGCCCATGGTATTTTTTCTACTGAAGTCCTGCAGACATAACATTAGCACCACATGTGCTAGGAAGTAGGAAGTAGCAAGATCCTTAGGCCTGTCCTCATTAGCTCGAGATTGCCAAATATCCCGCTATTTGAAATATCCCGATCGCTGCCAAATATCCAATTAATTTGAGTCTTCATCATCACGAAGTTGCAATTAGCAGGAAATATATATCTTGGGCTAGTTTGAAAAATATCCTGCTATTTGTCCGGTATGTCTTCACCAACCCGAAGACTCTCACTATGCGCAAACGCTGAGCAAAATATCTCAAGCTTATTTTTCGAGCTCAAGTTTCAAGTTTCGAGGTCAAGTCTTGAGCTGATGAAGACGCGATTTGTAACTTCGGTATTATTTCCCAAATCAGAAGTAGCGGGCTATTTGGCAATCTCGAGCTGATGAAAACAAGCCTTTTGAAAGAACCTACCTATGACACAGTCCTCTTCTAGATCCCTGCCTATCATGGGCACCGAGGGACAGAGTCTCAGGGTTTCCTTAAAGACACAGTTCAGGTATTGGAGTCTCTGAAGATCATCAGCAGTAATGGGTCTATCGCTGTCACCTGCAGGGGAAAAAATAAGAAAAGATTTGATATAAGCTGATCGGTTTTGCAAATGTGGCACAAAAAGCATCACGATATACCACAATGAAATTTTAAAACATCACCCACTCTTTAAATAAAATTATGTTTTCTTTAGTTTCAGCTATGAGTAAATCTTTTTACACACATGTAGTAGTTCTAAGCAGTGCTTCCTATCCAAGAATCAGAAGGTTGGGCGGTATGTTTCTAATTCTTCATCAACTTATATACCCTAAAAGGCATTATAAATAACTGGAGTAATATATGAGAATCATCATCTAAGACATCAAACCTTGTTAACATATACTGTAGCAGAACCTACAAGTATTGAATATGTTAAACCTACAGAGGGAGCCATTAGATCCATTAGAGGACTCACCAAAGACTTCATCCAGCTCCTCGTGGAGGCGGGTCTGGACCTCAGGATGGCGACCAATCATTAGGATGGTCCATGATGCCGCTGCAGCTGTCGTATCATGGCCCTAGCAGAAAATCATTCAGAAATTTATAATTTTTTCTGTTATTTCTCTAACAGATTTATAGATGATGATACTTAATACATGTATCGGCTTGATCAAGCAGTTCTGGTGAAGTGTTAAAAAAACAATCTTAAGAAATGTCTGTTTAATTTAGTTTATAATTGATTACCATTACCTTTCATGTCTGTACCTTTCCTATTGCACTTTTGTATATATTTATCATGTATTTCATCTTTTGCACAAGCTGCGCCTTGAGCATTTGATTGTAAGTGGATTTGGCACCTTAGAAACTTACGTATTATTATTATTATTATTACAATTACCATCATCACCAGCACCCACATCCTGATGAACATCATCCCCCTACTTAACATCATTATCAGAGCAACATCTTCCCACTATCAACACAAAGAGAGCAACAGCAAGAGTTCTAAACTTCTTAACCAATAAGAATCTGTTACAGTAACATGTTCACAACCATCGTCACCACAAAAATCACCACCATTGTTCATGTCGTCATCATCATCATCATTTTCATCATCTCATTACCATCAGCCAAAGCACGATCATGAACATCATCATCAAAACCAGAATCATCACCTGCCGACAATTAGAAGAAAAGAGCAGGGGCAACCATCCTTTTCTTCAAAGGAGATTCTCTACATTCACATGTCTATAATCCTCCTCCTCATCATCATCAATATTTCATTAAAGCGGGACTGCACTACTTGTAGCTACTTGCGCCCTCTATATAGCCAACAATGCCTAATCAGTACCTGTTGATCCCCCATGATCCCCTTTTTTTAATGTTAATTGAGAGCTGATTTGATGAGATAACCACCTCTCAGTGACCACGCAGGGAGGTCTAATTTCTCCTGGCCAAACTAGTGCAGTTAAGCTTTAAAGCCTGTCTGTACTAGTTTGGCCAAGGGGATAAGACCTCCCTGCAAGGTCACTGGCAGGTGGCTATCTCATCAAATCAGCTCTCAATTAACATAAGAAAAAGAGGATCATGGGGGACCAACAGACACCGATTAGGCATTGTTGCTATATAGAGGGCACAAGTAGCTATAAGTAGTGCAGTGGGGCTTTAACAAAGCTATTACCTCAAACATGAAAGTATCCACCTCCTCTCTGATGTCCTCTAGTGTAAAGCTTGGGTCCTCCCTGTGCATCTGGAGAAGGAGATCAAGGAACGCGATCCTCCTCCGTTTACCGGCAACCTCATCTTCTTCGCTCCCATCCAGGGCTCTGGGATGCTCCTGTAATCTTTGTTTGATGATCTACAAATAAAAAGGGACAAGGAAGAGCAAGATAAGTTTAATTCATTTACAAACTTAGAGGTTATACAGGGGAAGGGAAGGAAATTAGTGCCGGATGTTTTTATTCTTTTAAAAACTTACAAGTAAATCAGGAAAACACAGGAGAGGGGTATAAGAAAAGATTTTATTTTTGTTAATATCTTGGAATATAGGTAAGTCCAAAACATAAAAGTCAGCTTTTTCAACACATGTTAATAAAAGATTGATGAATATCTCCCTAATCTGCTCATTATACAAATTAGTTTTCTGTATCGAGAGGACTTGAGTTATTTTCTAAAAGGTACATTGTCATTTATATGTCGCAATCAGAAAGAAAAAAACGTAACTGGTAAAGTTTCCATTGATTATTATAAGATGGTGGAATTGTGTGCATGTGGTACCTTTGAATTTGGTCTAAAACCATTCAAAGGTACCTTGTGCACACATTTCCTACCGACGCACTCAAACCTGTGCATCATTTGTATACCGCTATATAATTGTACACACAGGTTCTATGGATTTCTTAGTATTTCCAACATGTTTACCAACAACAACAAACATCAAGGTAACTCTAGACAATATCAACTCAAAAGTATAATTTGACTCTGGGGAGTGTTTCACAAAGACTAAGATTGACTTTCATTAAGTTGGACTTAACTATAGCAGGCCGTTCATGTCACTGTTTTCACTCACCATTATGATCTTTAGATAATATTTTTTTCTTCAATAATGAATTATTAAACAATATAGATTCTGTAGATTTGTGACCATGATTTGTATGCCATTGAGAGACCAATGCCAGTAAACGGTGAGAGCAAACATGAATGGCCTGCCATAGTTACGTCCAACTTAAAGTCGATCTTAGTCTTTGTGAAACACCCCCCTGGTCTCACAGTCTAACAACAAACAACTCCTGAAACCCACACAAATCTTCAAAGGTTTATCATCCGTATTAATTCTCACCTTAGTTGTCATATCATGCAGTACTCTAAGGTTGCTGGCATGCTTTTTACCCGATTGGATGTTATCATAGAGTAGGTCAGGCCAGAACCAGGGTTTCTTCATTCTCTCCTGCACCAAGTTGGTCATGCTTTGATGGTGAAGCAAAAGAAAATGGAAATTTCAAAGTAGCAATTGACAGACATTCTTATCATCCACAACATAGATGTGCTATGTACAGCAACTCGATGCTAACTTTTTATTATGGGGGGGGGGGGGGGTCAACAGTTAATATGGGAGCCACGTTTACTAGTTGTATCTCAGTGTAAAGCCCTGAATAGAACAGGGGCGGATCCAGGGGGGCCCTGGGGACCCCCACCCATGGCCCCCAAAATAGGTATTTTTTTTTTTAAAGATGGTAATGATGGGCCAAATTCATGAGAAAATGTTTTGACAGAGAATAAAGAGGAAAACAGAAGAAAACAGACAGTGACAAAAAGTCATAGATAAAAGAAAATTTGGGGAACAAATCTAGGTCACATCAGCTTAAGTTATCATACCTTATTACAGCTGTAACATATTCGTTATCACCCTCTCCCTGGGCGTTTATAGACTTCCCCATGGCAGTATCTGAAAGACAAAAATAAATCAGATATGAGAACTTGGGACAAAATTTTGCCAAACCTTCTGGATATTGGTTTATTATCCATGGGAATCATTTGCACTATCCATGGCAATTTTGTTAACATGGAAATAGACATACATACACACAATTTCAACTGAATGTGACTTTGTGTATAAAATAAATATACAAAATAGCACAAACTCCGAATGTGAGTTTATATCTAATTGTATCGTACCTATTTCTATCAAATTCAATGAAATAAAGGTCTATTTTATCAGATAGAAAAGAATATGTTTTGATGTTAAGGTTAATGGAACTCTCACATGGAGCATTTCCTTTTAACATGTCTAACAAAATTTGTAGAACTGATTTCAATTCTATAAACAGTCTAGGGAACAGTCAACATTTTCAAATGTTTAGTTTGTTTTTCTGTCGATTATATCCTCTACTTGTGATAGATGTGAACAAACTTTAATGAATCCTAGACAAATTCAACAAGCTTGTACCTCTGTCTTTTTGTATCAGTTGGTTCAGTGCTGCATATGTCCTAAATCAATAATTGATAAGTAGATAGTACATACTACCGGTATTCAAGTTAGGATGTGATCTAATTCAAGAGATTTCAAAGTCTACTACCCTGGATTAATATTAACTTTAAAGGTAAAGACCAGTAATGGTCATGCGATTGCATTGTGAAAGAAACGTTGTGGAATCGATCAGAAAAGGTTGATCATCTAGCATCTAGCATCTGCAAGGTTCTGGAATCATCAAAATGATAAGAAATTTGGCCCATTCTTCGTAAAGTTACAAGCACTATACACAGAAAGATGTATATGGGACTACCCTATCTCTCTCACACGACCATGAGAGAAATAAATTTACCAAATATATGAATTAGTAGGCGGTTTCCCGGCAAATTTGTTATCATCATGTATTAGTCAAAACATATTCTTTCACATGATTGGTAATGAGAGCTTCCATTTCATTTTTTGAAATTGGGGCGTTACCAATACTGGTCTTTACCTTTAAGGTTTTAAACAAAAAAGAACCATTTATCTTTTATTTGTTTTTCTTATCAAACCCTAGCCAAAAATATATAAACTAATCTTAATAAATCCATAGCACTTTGGAAAATAATATCTACGACATCAGTAGCTCTGTTTTAACAGGGATGATAACAATTTGAAGAACATGTTATTACAACTAATAGTCATACCAATATTCTGGATTTATAAAGCAATGAATATAGATCTGCAATGTCTCTTTAGAAGCACTTAATCTGTTATTACAACATCTATAACTTCAAAATATTAAATTTAGCATAAACTCTCCTGTGTAAATTTCACAGAGACTAGATCCTGCTCACATGAAAAGCATTCTCTTTAAAACCTTGTACACATAAACTGTGGTACACCCCCACGGTAAACTTCCACAGTAAAAAGCTGGGACAGAAGAAAGTGAAGTATCCTGAACCTTACTGTATTTCATAACATGCACAAATAAAAGATACAAGTAGATGAGCACATGTAGGACATATTGTTGTTCATAGCTCAGTCTTGTTTTTCATAGCCACTTGCAATTCAATTGCACATTTTTTTTAAAGCCACAAGTAAAGGCTTATTGGGATATACTGCGGTAAACGACAGCAAAAAATACAAACAAATGCAACAGTTTTTTCTTAAATGTAACAAAGGTACTACCGTACACGTATTCACTAAGATCTGTGTTACAAGATACAAAAATGTAAAACTTATTACAGTTATGTAATCCTATTTTTTTTAAATGAGGCTTAAATCACTATATTTCACTGTGTCAAATGTGTACCTGGCAGGAATTAATTCTTTGAAATGCTAGAGCACTGCAAAGGCAGCACAGCTATAGCCGGGGTAATAATATCCAAGTTTGGAAGCGCTTAGCTATTCTAATAAGCGCTATTATTGTTATTATTATTACAAGCCCTTATGACGAAACCTTACCGCAAATGATATCAAGGACACAGTAGGTGATTTGTGGGAAGATGTTGAAAGGCTCCGATTGGTCGGCAAACTTCTCCATCTTCTTTGCCATGATGAAGCTCTGCTCGTTGAAGACGTCCATGAAGTTCTGGAGGATGGAGAAATGGAAAGTTGGGGTGAGCAGCTTCCGGCGGTGAAACCATTTCTGTCCCGTGCTGAGGAGAAGAAATAAAATCAAACAGAAAAGTGTTAATAAAATGTATCACAAAATGTCCAGTGTCCGCCTACCAAAAAGGTTTGTAAAGTATTATAAAAATTAAATGTTTGCTTGAGCAATTTTCCCACAACCCCCCCCCCCCCCCAAAAAAAAATTAAAATGAGACAACAACAAAAAATTCACTGCCTATGCTTGCAAAGGGACATACAGTAGTAATGCTCCTCAGTGCCTGCAGCCTCATTATCGTCCAATGTACTTTTTAATTTTTCTACTTTTTAAAGACTCAATGGCTTACAGATGTGAACGACATCATGTAGTTTTATACAGTAGGTTTGCGGTTGCACCATGTGTGTGAGAGAGAGAGAGGTATGAGGAGTCCTGAACAGGACTCTGACTCGGTAATCTTTCTTGTAGTTTATCCACATGGATATACTGATTACATTTTTCAATGACATTCTTATCATAGATAGGGTGACAAAACCTTGAAACTAAATTTGTGGATATTTTTATTTCTATTCTGTATAAATTTGTACTTTGGGGCTATTTTATCCTTCTGATAAACCCTTGTAATGCATACATGTGTCTGCAAAGATAATGCCACATATCTCTGGGCTTTGTTTCATGAAAAATATAGGGTAAGAGTCAGGGCTTCCATTGGGTTTTGGCTTTAGGTATAGTGTTAAAACCAATGGTGGAAGTCAGGAGTTTATTATGACTATGATTAAAGGCATCATTTAACAATGTTAAATCTCAAATACACGGCCCTACGTGTTATCAGTGCCTGTGATATGGTGTATTATTGAAGCCCTGAAAAAATCGCGTTTCAAATGATCAAGAAGTGCCTCGAAAAAGTAAAAATCTTTGAGTGACCGGTTTTACCACACTCGTTTCCCCAAATAGACTGTGGTGTTATGAAAACCCATTAGGAAAACACAAAATTGGTTTCAATTTCCAATAATAAATATCTTGATAATCAGACAGGTGATTCGCTTGTAAAAGTCATGGGGTTCCTGACCGACCTGAAGGTTCATTTTTTCATTGCAGCATGAGCTAATAATCCAGGATTTTGTTTCAGAATCTGAGACATACTAGATCACTTTAAACCAAGGGTGTAAGTCAGGAGTTTATTATAACTATGATTAAAGCATAAAAATCAACCTACCTGGTCAGTAAACCACGGCCAAGCCAGGGATGTAAAAAGGTGTAGACATAACCTTTCTTGATATGCCTGCTGCTGCTCATAACAACCTACCAGATATAAGGAGGAACATTTTGTTACAGGCTTTTATTTTCTTGACCATAAAGCAAGCTCTTTACACCAAACTACACTTCAATATACCCTAATTAACGGTGTATTAACTGCACCTTTTTGACGCCGAAAAAAAATCAAAGTCGGGGGGGGTGCGGTTTATACACGGTACACCAAAATAATTTTTTTTTTTTTTTTTTAGAACGAAAAAGAGGGGTGCGGTTAATACACGAGGGCGGTTTATACAACGTTAATTACGGTATGTAAGCTTTACATCCGTAATAACCTAAGATCTTTTTTATTCTAAATTGTAATTCTTTTTAATTCTTTGTTGGCTCTCTTTGATTTATGATTTTGTTGTTGTTTCTCTTTGATGTAGAATTATCAGATATTGCATTCGACCGTTTTTAAACATGATACATTACAATATATATAAAACTAGTGGCGTACACAGGATTTTTTTTTAAGGAAGGTGTTTGAAAATTTGGAAATTGTGCTGACCTAAATTTTGCTCAGTGGAGGGGGGGGGGGGGAGGGGGGTAGTGAGCACAAATTTATTATTTTTGTTGCCCTCTAAAAATTTGAAAATCGCGCCGACCGATAATTCGCTCAGTGGGGGGTAAGGAGAGAACTAATTTTTTTTGGGCCCCCGCAAATGTGAAAATCGCGACCGATACTTCGCTCAGCTGGGGGGGGGGGGGGGGGGGGGGGAGGTAAGGTGTATTCATTTTTTTTCAAAAAACAAAACAAAACACCCTCCAACCCTGCGTACGCACCTGATATAACATAATTTTTTCTACTTGTGTGGCAGTGTGCAAAAAGCTGCTATGCATGGTTTGCAGACTCATATAAAATATGATACAGGAATGTGAAGTACTTTTATACCAATGCCATTACAAGAAACCATTGCAGTTTACCCTATCATATGTAAAGTTGTGGATAAGCTCAGTGAATAAATAAATATAGTGACATACATACATTCATACAAACAGATAAATATGCACATACGTAGTACGTACACCAATTATGTATGTTACATTTGACAGTCAGTTGAATATTTAATAGCATAGCTTGGCTATAACTGGAATAATAATGTCCAAGCGCCATGAGCATCACAATATGATGGATATGAGCAATATACAAAGCCAGCAGCACCAACATCATCGTCATTAGTACTACTACTACTACTATTATTATTAATAGAAGTAGTAGTAGTAGTATTAGTGGTGGCGGTGGTAGTGGTGGTAGTAGTAGTAGTAGTAGTAGTAGTAGTAGTAGTAGTATTAGTGGGGTAGTGATAGTGGTAGTGGTAGTGGGAGTGGTAGTAGTAGTGGTATTAGTGGTAGTAGTAGTAGTGGTGGTAGTGATAGTGGTAGTGGTAGTAGTAGTGGTAGTTGTGGTAGTAGTAGTTGTTGTAGTAGTAGTGGTAGTGGTGGTGGTGGTGGTGGTGGTGGTGGTGGTGGGGGTGGTGGAGATGGTGGTAAGGGTAGTGGTAGTAGTAGTAGTAGTAGTAGTAGTAGTAATAGTAGCAGTAGTAGAAGTATCATCATCATCATTATTAGAAGTAGTATTAGCATTATAACCATCATCATCCTCGCCAAGTAGTACAAGTATTATAATGAGTTTAAGTGTTAGTATATTGTAATAGTTGGCTATTTTTGCTGGTTAATTTTTTCAGAGAAACCCCCTCACCTCAAAATCTCGACAGTTAAAGGTAAAAAAGACAGGAACAGGGCCAAGCCAAAATCTCATTCTACCGTTGGACTTTGGTCTGTACTCATTCACCCAGTCCTCTATCTGCATGAAAAATTCTGAAACATGAACAGAGAAATGCACAAAAGCGTACTGTCAAACCGCAAACTTTCGCAAAATGGAGCTGATGGCTTCTTTCGCGGCATGAAATTTTCACGAATTGTGGAACTTACAAAAAAATAACATCTTTAAGATGCAAACAAAACAGGGGGAAAATGCAAACAAAACAGGGAAGAAAAATAATCAACGAAAACAAAACACACGAACAAAAAACACAAACACATATACAAAAAGACAATAGTTGGGCTATTGCTACTTCATGTACTTTGCTTAAAGGTAATACAAAGTTTTGGTATGGGGTCATGAATTTGGTTCATATGAACAAATTGGAAGCATACTGTATATGCGATCCTACAATATTCAGTGATCGTTGTCGCGGTTGAAATCGAATCTAAAGTTATGAAATTGTAAATAATAACCTCTGGATGTTGTATAGCTCCCTCTCATGGTCAAAATATTAATAAAGCTATAAAACAATGCTTCTTGACTAAAATCGACCGATTAGCTATTCCCGTTTGGAAATTATATACCACAACTACATATTCTGAGATTTTCAGGGTCGCAGCTACCATTGTACGGACGTAGGCGCTATTTGAAATTTATCAACATTTACCGGGAGCACCGGTAAATTTTTATATTCAATTTTTCTCGAAAGCAGAAGTGTTTTAGGGGCTGAATTTACTAGTGCTTATAATACATCCACAGGGGCATCCAAATATATCAAAATTGTAAAGAATGGCTATCCACCGAATTTTCAAAATTTCCCAAAAGTTTGTATTACCTTAATACCAAATACACTCTAAACCTCTCGATACCAACTACAAAATAAAAAGAAATGATCTACATGCAACAATTCAAAGACAAAATGGGTAAGTGCGTGCTGCAGGTGTTTAATATCGTGTTCAGACTACAGAAAATGTATACAAAACTTGTATAAAGAAACGTTGTATAAAGAATCATCGTAAAGCGAAACGAGCGTACAGACCAGAAAACAAAGTCGGAGAAAGGAACGTTGTATAAATAAAAGTTGGAGTGGTCAATTGACTTGAGAGCTGGCCAGTCATTAGGGCATACTCTTGATAAGCCACGCCAAGTTTTACGTAAGATACAATTTTCAGACTGGAGCGGGAGCCTGAATCTTAAAAGGTTTTTGTTCGAAACGATGCTCAAACCTGCGTTTCGTTAAACGTTTCTGCTCATTCTGAATTTTGGTAGTCTGAACACAAGGAACACGAGGTTGATGATTTCATGTGGTGTGAGCAACATAGTACTACCTCCACATGCTGGGCCTTGTATACTCCAAGCAATGGCATGGGTCCAAGCCACATTCGCATTATGCCTTTGGATTCATATCTCTTCATCCATTCCTCCTGCTGCTTGAAGAACTCTGTTTTTTCATACAAATTGGCAAATTTTAAAAAAACTGAATGCAAGCAGCGATTTCATATTTGCATGCCTGGCGTTTGAAGGATAGCAGTATTAACAAGCTCATAAATACACAGAATGAAATAATATTTTTTTCTTTTTTCTTTTTTCTTTTTTTTTGCTAGATAAATTTTTAATTAAATGTCACTTCTTTCACTAGTTGATATGCTTGAAAGATGACGCGCAAGCTTAGCAACTTCTTGATGTGCGAGCATGACAATTGACAGTAGTACCTCTACAAACTCTGCCTTGCATAACATAACGAGAGGTACAGGCCCCAGCCAGAGACGGAACATGCCCTGGGCCTGGAACTCTTGAGTCCATCCTATCAGTTGCTTGAAGAACTCTGTTTGGGGAAAAGGACCAGGAAATGTACAAGGGCCCTGTTTCATACAACTCATTATCGATAACAAATGTTAAATTTCTCTGACAGATTTGATCTCAGCCAATCAAATGCCACAATTTCAGTAGCTTTTAACAGTCACTGTAATTTGTTATTGATAACAAGTTTTGTGAAATGGGTCCAGGATTTACAAATAATTAGAAGTTTGCAGGCACAAACCCTCCTTAGTCGTAGTGGGTAACGGAAAGTCTGAACTGTCAGACTATGTTGACTGCGCGGTCTACTGCACATCATAGGCATTGTACTTTAGGTACTCCTGACACAGGCAGAGACTGGCAGAGCTAGGCTCAAGTCAAGCCTTTGTGGAATTGTCAAATTAGAGTCTATGCCTGAGGGTGCGGGAGGGGGTCTTTTTTTCATGTTCCCTTCCCCCTTTCCAGCTTTTCTGTTTTGTCCTTCTTTTTAGGCCCCCTCCCCCTCCCCCTTTTTGCCAATTGATATAAATGGTCAATTGCTAGTATATAATAATAATAATGCATAACATTTATTAGGCGCTTAATACAGGTGTTTCTAAGCGCACCATTGTCTGACTTAAAATTACCAACTAAAACTTGTAATAAACACATATGCATTGAGCTAACTTGTCCCACCAAACTGCAATGAGCTGGGGAACAGTCGGATGTGTAGAAATATTAAATAAGTTTTAAGCAAGAGTCATTATTCACCTAGATTTTCCACCACCACCCCCCCCCCCCCAAAAAAAAAAAAAAATCTCTTTACAGAATGGACAGTGTTAAGTATAAATATTACAACGGCAGCCAGGTCCCGCACGAAATACACAATGGTAGGCGGAGCCATTTCAGAATATTAACCAGAACGTCAATGACGTAGCGCTCATCCGCATCTCACAACAACAAATATCGTACATTTTATGTGGTACACTTTTGAACTGGTCAAAAAATGAAAATTTGATGCCCTGGAAGGGACATAATTTCATTTAGCTGTACAAGATTAAATAGAAACTAAAGGAAATGGAATGAAAATTGGTTGAAAAATATTGTTATATTTTTGCCAGATTGGGCCAGCAGCATAAACAATAACTGTGAGCATTAATTGTTCTACCATGGACCCTACTACCATAGTTCTACCTATCCAAAGTGTGTGTGCAAGAGGGGGGGGGGTATGCAGTGTGATTGCCATGCCTAGGCCTATCCTGGCCTTGCGCTAGTAGCGCCCGGGAGTAGCGCTTTGCTGAAAACAAAATGCGTTCTGAACATTTAATTTTCAACCTCTCTTTTCTCCTCTTTTTAATCCACAAATCAAGTGTTTTCTGAGAGGGATCAAATTTGCAAATAATCATCCTAATATTTTGCACAAAACTTTAAAAATGAAATGAAGGAGAAGAAACATTTTTTGTTATTTTTGGAATAAATTTGAATAAATTACCATAATTAATCAATGGAGAAAAATCTCAAAATTCTGTGTAGACTTTTAGTAAACCAAATTTAGCTCTACCAGATAAAGCAAACCAAATCAAAATCGGTCAAGAAATGAGGGAGAAGAAACAATTTTTGTTATTTTTGGAATAAATTTGCATAAATTACCATAATTAATTAATGGAGAACAATTTCAAAATTCTGTGTAGAAGTTTAGTGTACCAAAGTTAGCTCTACGATATAAAGCAAACCAAATTAAAATCAGTCGAAATATGAAGGAGAAGAAGTAGGCATTTTTTGTGATTTTTAAATCAAGATTGATAACTTTAATGAAGTAGGATCTATGAATAAATAACAAAAATTGATTTATTAATTCTCATATTAAATTAAGTTGTGAAAACAAATTCCAAGTCTACTGACCTAAGGTGATTTCTGACCTTAACTAAGAGAACTGAAATTCTACTCACATGATTGGGGATACTTGATAACTCTTTAGTCCAAGTTTCATTGAATAAGAACATACTTTCAAATTATATTAACAATTCAAAAACTTAACTTTAATTTAAGTTTTTGATGTCAACGCCGCCACAGGAAAAGCAACGCCTACATTGTATGTCTCGCTCTTGCTATGTAGGCAAAACAAAAACTGAATGCAAGCAGTGATTTCATATTTACATGTCTGGCGTTTGAAGGCTGGTAGTAACAAGCTCATAAATATACAAAATTAAAAAAGTGAATTTTTGTTCTTATGCTAGATGAATTGAAAATTAAATGTCACTTCTTTCGCTAGATAAGGTTTAGGCTCCACTGCACTACTTATAGCTACTTGCGCCCTCTATATAGCAAAGAATGCCTAATCGGTGACCATTGGTCCCCCATGATCCCTTTTTTCTTATGTTAATTGAGAGCTGATATGATGAGATAACCACCTGTCAGTGACCATGCAGGGAGGTCTAATCCCTCCCGGCCCAACTAGTGCAGTGGGGCTTTAATGAATGGTTGATATATGCTTGAAAAATGACGCGCAAGCTTGGCAACTTCTTGATGTGCGAGCATGACAGTAGTACCTCTACAAACTCTGCCTTGCATGAAATAACGCTAGGTACAGGCCCCAGCCAGATACGGAATATGCCCTGGGCCTGGAACTCTCGAGTCCATCCTACCAGTTGCTTGAAGAACTCTGTCTCAGAAAAAGGACAAAGAAAAGGATCACAGCCCTGTTTTGCCAATTGCTATACCGTTAGTGGTCAAATGCTAGTACACATACAACCTATAAAGCTAACTTGTCCCATCAAACTGCAATGAGCTCATGGACAGTCTAATGTGTAGAAATATACTAGATACCGGTAAGTTTAAGGCAATATTCATTATTTAGCTAAAACTTCTACCCCCAACCCCCCCCCCCCCCCCCCAAAAAAAAAAAAAAAAAAAGTTGTCTTGCAGAAAGCAAAACATCGCTTTACAAAATGGACATCATTGACTTTACGTTTTACAACGGCAGTCAGGTCCCGCACAAAATACACAATGGGAGGCGGAGCCATTTCAGAATATTAAAATCATTTTGGAGGGAGGTAATGGAATGTAAATGGCGTGAAGAGAATTTTTCTATTTCAGAAGGAGAAAAAAAAGAAAATGGGAGGTGGGGAATGAGGGAGAACCGAAATGAATCTCATGATCCTGATTTATATGAATGTTAACTTTAGTACTCTGTAGTTAAGTATTAATTTCTATGTACAAGTACAAGAATATATAATCTTGTTTACATTTGTTAGGTTATCTCTATTATATGCTTTGAGAAGACTTTTTGTGAATTAAAGATTACGTGTAATAAATCATGGAAGAAAAATCCTTCAGAGTTGCATTAAACAAGGTTAACAGCTGAAAAATCCAACCCCTGCAATGTTTAGGGGTGCTAAAGGATGATTCCCCAATGTCAAAAATGCATAGATGGGTTTTGACAGATTTTTTAGAGAAGGGTTTGGAAACTACTAAAAACTAGTATACAAATCCATCTTCTTTGGGGTTTGGAGTCCCCTACATGTATATATACATCTCAACCGACACAAATGCATTTCACTAGTGACCTCATCAGGCTAGTAATTCCCTTTAAAGTATTTAAATTTACAAATTTGTTGAAGTATGGACAATCAAATATTGCAATATATAGAAAATTTGAACTATAGAGGAAAAATATCACAAGTTTTCAGATTCCATTTGACAATACATGACTGTGTATTCAATGTTTGTTCAAAAAATGCATTTTCAATTTTTTTTTCCTGCTTTGTCATGGTATGACAAGCTATAGCCATTGGTGTCAAGATTTTTTAGAACAGGGGCGAATAATCTGATTTTTTTTTAAATCTCACACCCACCTCTTGCATCTGTTTTGAATAAATGGGCGTTGCCGACGATCGGGAGGGCGGGAGGTCCGTCAAACTTGCTGATGAGATGGAAGACACGGAGGATCTTTGCCAGGAAGTACGTCAGGATGGCCGAGAGGGTGACGATGACCGATACGACGCCGACGCTGACCGCCATGGCTGTCTGCTGTTAGTGGAGTTCTGCAAGAATAAACCGGTAATACATAATCAATCATTAATGTACATGGATGTTTGCCACTCTCGACTCGGGTGTGGTACAAGGTACCTGGTAGGAAGTAATTACCTCATGACAACTTACAGTCTACAGTCAGGTGAATGAATAGTAGTGCTTTGCAGGTTTGCATTTAAGTTCCCAAGTGCCTTGGGTATCACCTGTGGACAGTATTTTTTTTTAAAACACCAACAATCAATTTTCATATCATAAGAGTCCTTTCCTCAACATTCTAAGCTTTCATTTGAAAGATGCAGATGACTTTGCTGAGCAGGTATTAGTGAAGATATAGTGCTTCAAATTGAAGAACAGGTGCAATCTTTTACAAGCTCTGTGTAGAGCTTTCATCATCTTCCACTTGACTTCCACTTGACTGCATCATCTTCCGCGCTACGCATGGGAACTTCAAAGAATTTGTGTTTTTACAGGGAGCACTTCATCTTCTAACTGGACAAATTTGTATATATCTTCATATTTTTGTAGTGATCATTTGCTGATGTGATATCGTGTTATTTTACTTCATCCCTTGGCAGAAATTCGTAAGTTACAACTGTACTTCTTTTCGTTACTTCGCCCGTTGTGTTACCCATAGTCCCAGCTATGACAATTAAGATACGGACGAACCGTTACCACGGTATACCTGGAACTTCTTCATTTAAGTATAAACTCCCGAAAGGAATTACATGTGACAGCATACATTTTGCTCTGGAAGTTATTTTCAAGGCCCACGAATCAGTTCCTGAGGGGCTTGTCACTACAGACTTTTATTTAGGGGAACTAACTCAAATCTACCCCGAATTGAATGTCGAAATTTGCCGCCATTTTGTCCTTGTCAAGGAAACAGAACGTGGTAACCGCTCAAGTGTGTCACTATCAAACAACGAAGACAATCATGACAATAGCTCTATTGTCAGCGTTACGTCGTCTCACCATGGAATTTCAAGAGATGGGCGCTGCTTGATGTGTGACTTAAAATGTAACGTAAAAGAACGAATATGCATGAAATGTAAATGTGTGCATCAGAAAATCGACCAATTATCAAGTGACATGAAAGAAGTGAAGCATGCTATTGAAGCACTTCTTGATGGCCCGCGTCTAAAGGAAAAGTCAATCCCATCAAATCATCGCTCTCCAAACGTCACCACATCATCATCGATACGACCTCCACAATATTCGACATCGACATCGGTCCACCCCCCTCAAATCTCACAACCTTCGCCACCTGGCACTTCTAGCCGTCCTCTTCGTCATCCATCTACTCAGCCTATTCCTTCTCAACCACCACTGCAACCATGGCAACAAACCTATCGCCCTCCATTGGATAGCTTCCCACCAATTCGCTCCACACAGACAGCCTCTCTACAGCCACCGTTGCCATACCAACCAACGCCACCATTTCAGAACATCCAGTCACGTAATCGCACACACCCCCAGCCACTCCCACCAGAAGAAATCGATAGCTTCCCATCAATTCGCTCCACCCAGCCAGTCCCTCTTCAGTCAACGCAACGTACATCGTTTCCATATCAACAGACGCCACCATTTCAATACACCCAGTCACGTGAACGCACACACCCCCAGTCACTCCCACCAAGACAACAATACAACATGCCAATGAATCATCGCTCGACTTATGCTTCAGTAGTCAGTGTACCAACATCACGTAATCTAAGTCGCGCATTTCAAGGATGTGAATTCTGTGGAGAACCGAACCACCGCGCTCATTTCTGCCGACATGGGGCTCCACTCCAGTGCCGCCAGTGTCTGCAGACTGGTCATAAACTAAGATATTGCCCCTACTACTAGTATGGTGGCCAAGAAGAGAGCGCCTCTAATAAATGTCATATGTCAAACCAGGATACTAATGTCAATATTATACCAGATATTTCTTCCTTCAAGAAAAAGTCTACGAACCATTTTTCACAACAACTCAATCTTATAAATGGTAAAATCCCTAAACTATCGAAAGGAAGTCTATTTTTGCATTTGAATATCAGAGGTTTGGTAAATAAGATTGATTTAATACGATACCTTTTGTCTAATAATAATATTGATGTTCTTTGTTTTAACGAAACTTTTTGTGATTCTTCTATATCCGATAATGAAATATCGATCGACAATTTAAGAGTTGAACGTAAAGATAGAACACGCCACGGTGGAGGAATAGCTATTTATATATCAGATAAGATTTTTTATACCAGAAGATACGATTTGGAAAGTCTGGATTTAGAAATGATATGTATTCAAATTACTTTACCTTTTCAGAAAAGCATGTATGTTATTAGTATATACAGATCTCCGTCATGTGATGTTTCATTTTTTGAAAAACTTGAAGCAAGGTTGGAATCAATATGTTCTTCAGCTTCAGGTTCTTCAATAGATGAAATACTCGTTTTTGGAGATTTTAACTGTGATTATAGTAAATTAAAAGATACACGTTTATTTCACAAACTAGATTATTTGACGAGTTCGTACAACTTTATTCAATTAATCGATATTTTTACGCGCGTTACGAAAAACTCCGCTTCCATTATTGATCTCGCTTTTACAACTCGTACTTCAAAAATTGTCGAACATGGATGTATAATGACTTCTCTTAGTGATCATTACATGGTGTATGTTATTCGAAATTTGAATTCAAGACAGAAAAAGTCTCTACCGAAAACTGTTTCCTTTCGCTCTTTAAAAGATTTTGACGATCAGGAATTTTATGATCTTTTAGAATCTGCATCTTTGTCAAATTTATGTGACATTGACGACGTTAATATTTTCTGGAGAACCTGGAAATTAATTTTTACCTCTATTGTAAATAAAGTTGCACCAATAAAATCATTTCGTGTTAAAGATCAATCGCTTTCGTGGATAACGTCACATATTAGAACACTGATGAAGAAAAGAGATAATATTCATAGAAAATTTTTGAAAGTAAAGAAAAAGATTTTATTGCAAAAAGATTCCCAATTAAATACAATGTGTGAAGAATTATGGTCAAAGTACACCAATCTAAGGAATGAGGTCAATATATCTATGTTTAAAAGTAAAACTGAATATTTAAAGAAAGAAATCAAGAAAAATGTAAACGATGTTTCAAAGATGTGGAAATGTTTAAAGTTATTATTACCAACAAAATCCTCATCATTTCCTTCCATTCTTTACGACAATGATATGGTGTTTAATAACGATGACGCTATTGCCAATGCATTTAACGATTATTTTATTCGAATAAATGCTAAGCTCGCGCAAGAGATGAATGTCATACAAGCCGACGAACATGATATTGGGGATGTTTTTAATTGCTATCCGTCCAATTATGTTTTTAACTTTGTTTCCACCAATGAAAGCTATGTCGAAAAATTGATTTCAAACTTGGATTCTAACAAAGCAACAGGGTCTGATGATATTAATATTATCTTCCTAAAAAAGTCTAAAGCTTTTATTGTACCAACCATTACTCAATTGATTAATTTGTCTTTTTCAACAGGAGTCTTTCCCAATGATTGGAAGTATGCAAAGGTTTTTCCGTTATTCAAAAAAGGCGACATTAATAATATTGGTAATTTTCGTCCAATTTCCATCTTACCTGCAATAAGTAAACTCATTGAAAGGACTGTTCATCAGCAATTGTATGATTATTTAATAGAACATAATATCCTCAGTAAGACGCAGTTCGGGTTCCGGCCAGGTCATTCTACAGCCTCGGCTCTTGGGGCTTTAACAGACAGTTGGTTACACTGCATAGATAAAGGCCTCATTGTAGGGGCTCTTTTTATTGATTTAAGACGTGCTTTTGATACGGTTAATCCAGATATTTTATTAAATAAGTTAAAGAAAATAGGTTTGAGTAAGTTATCATTAGCTTGGTTTGACTCGTATTTAAATAATAGAAAACAATATGTTGCTATAAAAGATTCTAAATCAACTGATCGCTGTATTTCTGTTGGAGTTCCACAGGGATCTATTTTGGGCCCGCTCCTATTTTTGATTTATATAGATGATATGTCAGAAGTTTTGAAACATGGAAAAATTGTAATGTATGCCGACGACACGACACTTTATGTAAGTGGACCCACCTTTTCGGATGTACAAATTAAATTGCAAAGTGATTTTAATGTTATATGTAGATGGATAAAATGTAATAAACTTTATTTGAATGTTGATAAAACCAAATTTATGATCATCGGAAGTAAACAAAGATTAAACCATTTTAAAAATGACAGTATTACATTAAAGTATGAAGATATATGTGTTGAACAATGTAAGATCTTTAAATGTCTAGGTATTATGATCGATGAAAACATATTATGGTCTGATCATGTAGATTATTTATGTAGAAAAGTGTTTGCCGGACTTGCCATGCTTAGAAGAGTTAAACCATATGTAGATGACATTTCATTGAAATTATTATACACATGTCTCATACAATCACAAACTGATTATTGTTGTGAAATTTGGGGAAACAGGTTTTTAAGTCATATAGATAAGATAACTAAACTACAAAAGAGGGCTGCAAGAATGATTTTAAACTGTAATATGTATACCCCATCAAAGGAATTATTTACTCGCATGAAATGGATTCCATTTCAAGAGAGGGTTAAATATTTTAGATGTATATTTGTTTTTAAATGTCTTAACGATTTATCTTCAGACTTTCACAAAGATGTTTTTCAAGAAGTATCAACTCAACATAATTTTTACACACGGCAATGTACTCGTCATGACCTGATTATTGATAAATGTCATACTGAATACCTCAAGAATGCAATAAGTTATGATGGTGCTTCTCTATGGAATAAATTACCTTCTAATATTAAGCAGATAAGTAATATAAAGACCTTCAAATTGGCACTTAAGAAATATTTTTTCCACCTTGCTGTTGAATCAGGATAGGTTTTGAGGAACACCTTTTTTAAATTATTTTTTACTGCTAGTCTGCCTCTATTTTTCTTTAAGCTCTCTCTCTCGCTTCTTTTACTTAATCCTTTACTCTCTTAGCAAGTGATCTATTTATAATAGCATTCATCATAATTGACACTGATTAATATGTTTGATATTGTATATTTATTTTCAATATGTAATACTGTTCTATTAATGTATTCAGACCTAATTGTTTGTTTTATCTTTTTAATTGTATATACATGTTTTACAGGGCCTCATGGAAGACCAACTTTTTGTTGAATGGGCTACCCTGGTGAAATATAAATAAATAAATAAATAAATACTCTCCGCCCCCCCCCCCCCCCCCCTCTCTCTCTCTCTCTCTCTCTCAAAGCTAAAAAGCTGAAAGTGCTCCAATAGTACCTTAGTTAAATGCGGCTTCAGTTTGACCAAGACAAATTAATTCCTAGTTTCTTGTCCAGATCTTCAAAAAATTAGGTGATTTTGCTTCATATCAATAGTTCTTTGATCAGAAGGCAAAGTTCAATGATGCTCTTCCAACTCCTATTATCTAATTGCATGCAACTTTATGAACTGATTTAGATTTAATTGGTACTTGACGGCAAAACTTAATCAACCTTACCAAATGACATTGTATCACTGACCTTTGATCACTACTGTTGTCATTAGACTGCATTTGTTCAAGCCTTTAATCTGTGTACAATTAATAATTGACAGTTTGAAATGTAATCTAGACAGCCTTCTCCAAATTGTCTAGGGGGCAGTATTCTTTTTATATTATCTTTATATTATGGAATATGAAGTTAACTTTCAGAGCAAACTGAAATTAAGCAGAATTAACATTGGTGTTTGAGCTGATGTCTCGTTTAACTTTACGTGAATGCAGCAAGCTGTCCGCAGACATTAATCAATGGCTTGTCCTATTTTTTAATTTTTTTTGACAATCAACATTTTTTATCAACATAAAGATGACATGTTTTTTCAGTCAGACCTGAACGATTTAATCTCCCCACTCTAGTGTTCAGGAGACTCAGCAGTGATATCATTTAAGTCTTCAAAGTCATGCATGTCTTTACTTCACACACTAACGATCCAAGCTCTTCAAAACAGGGGCATCTACAATCAATAGTTTTAAATTTAAGCAGAAGTTATGCTTTACTCTTTAAAAAGTATATAGATCTGCATTAGATTCATAAGGACAATTAGGTAATGCATTTCTGTCGATTAATAAACAAAACATTCCTGACAATACAAAGGAACGAGTTTCGTTTAAAAGATTTGGACAATAGCATTTTCTTATTAATTGGCAAAATTACAACTACCAAATTGACTTTTACATATTTCTTCATAGACCCCGATAAGTGGATATCAACTGATATATAAATTCAAATATTCAGCTGATCAGGTTTCCTGTTCAACATCGACAGCAGCAGTCAAGACTCAATATGATGAGATAGGAGGGTTGTGATCTGGACACTTGAAAGGAAAATCCTACCTTAAAAGCAAATTCCTCTGAAAGAAAAATTAGGGGACCAGATTGGTGAGGTTTGATTGAAATCAAACAATAATAAGAAAGTTTTGAATTCTTGAAAGTTGTTATCACTATACCCAAGTTAAAGATAAACTTGAGTTCTGGTAAAAAAAGAAAATGAAATCTCACAGAATCTAACAAAACTTACACTGAATGTTCAAGATTACAAATAAATGTCATGTGCCAAACAATTTTGGAAGAAAATGTATACTGGCTGAGAAATGAGCATAGAAAGATAAGGAAATCAGGGTAGTACTAGCCCCGACAACCATGTGTGTTGTTCCATATACATCTTTCTGTGTAAGTGATTGTTACTTTACCAAGACTCTGCCACATTTATGATGATTTTGATGACTCCAGAACCTTGCATTACACACCATTACTTATATGCTATATGATCAACTTTTCTGATCCATTCCACACCTTTTCTTTCACAATTAATGCAATCGCAATCAGCAACATTATTACATATTGCACATATGATAATTAGATGATTATGCTAATTAGGCTATACAAAAAGTTGCTCAAGGTTGCCAAGCTGAATCAGAACTCAAGTTTATCTTTAATTTCTAATATGACGATAGCGATTAGCCGATTAGTGTACTTTGGTGCGTGCAGGGAGCTTGCTGAATTTACAGACACTCCCTGTGCATGCCTTTTTATACTAATCACTAATGCATCACATTGCCAACAAAAAATCATCCGTTTTCGCGTACACTGCACTTGTTTGCATTTCTGGCAGAATCAACATTGCCAACTCTCATCAGACGAAGGAAAATCAGCAGCAGTTTCTTCCTTTTCCAAATGATTTTAAGCTCGGAATCGGCTGGAAAATACACAACTGATTTATAACGGCCAGTTAATGAAACAGTAGGATTTCTGAGGCGTTATTCAAAATGAAGTCTTTTAATTCATAAACAATAATTTTTTATATTTTTCTCCCATTTGCATGATTTGGTTATTTGTACATGTACATGTGCAGGATACGCATTAGCATTGACCACTCACTCCAGCAAAGCATAGAGAGTCAAAGCTAATCCGTATTGACCTCTAGCACTGTACGTGTAATAATAGGCAGCATTTGCACACATGAATAGTCAATACACTCGTAATACACAAATGCACACAATCATGCCGATGTGTCTGATCGGCAAATTTGACATTAGACTTACAATTTGAATTTTTAAATTATTCTTTTTAACATCAGTAAGTTGAAAAAAATGTATTTTACTGCTATTTAGGTGTCATCAATTGACACTAAATTGATTTCAGTCAAAATCAGTACTACAGTGTGAGTCAAAAAAAACTTTACACCTAGGAAATTACTAAAAATTAAAAAAATAATTTATGAACAGTGAAGTATTATACATCATATGAAAGAGTGTTTTATCCTGAATCATTTGGTACCATTTTTGGGTGGTATGTGGTCACGCTTGGATGAACAGGAGGTATTGTTTGCGAGAGTGCAAAAATCGAATTGCGCCAAAGTATTAAAGTGAGAGAATGAATTGAATGTATGAAATGAGATGCATTGCAGATGCTTTTTTCAGTAGCAAAGTCACACACACACACACACACGCACACGCACATATGAAACACACACACTAACACACCTACCCACACACACCCGCACACACACAAACATATGATAATGGTGTTCATTTGGAGTAAAATACTTTATTTTTTACTTGATCTTCAAATTGTTAACGATCATCAAAATTATGATGATAATGTTAATTCAAATGCTTATCATCATGGATCCTTTGAAGCTTCATTTGTGACCAGCAAATAACTGTCCGTTCATCTACTCCTCGACATGACCTCCGTCCCTTTCGATGCACTTTCTAGCGCGATGGAGCATCTCCTGAAACACTCGACGAAGCATGCGCCTGTCTATCCCAAGTGCTTCGCTCTCAATCCTGATCCTCTCTCGTAGGTCGTTGAGGTTCGCAGGTGGGCTCTGGTACACCCGATACTTGAGGTAACCCCAGACGAAAAAAATCAAGCGGTGTTAGGTCCGGGGATCGACGTGGCCACTCCACAGGTTCGTTCAGAGCGATGATCCTGTTCCCGAAGAGTTCTCTCAACCTGGTCATCACAATCCTTGTCCTGTGAGCAGGGGCACCATCTTGTGCCCACCAAAGGTGCCGGAAAGGACCGTTTCTCTGACGCCTAAATCGTGCCATCTGATCCAGAGCCGGGACAACCTGATCATCTATCATTCTTAGATAGCGCTCCCCATTCACTGTCTGTTCAAAGAAGAAGGGTCCAAGAAGACTTCCATTTCCAAGAAGGCCGATCCAAACTGTCACATCTAAATTTGCTATGCGAGTGTGTGTGTGTGTGTGTGTGCGTGGGAAAACGCCATCAACCGCGGACCTTTCCATAGAAAACTACCCTCAAACCGCGGACGTACCTGCAATGGGGGACCGTCCACGGTTGCGATCCTGGTTTTCGCCGTATAAAATTTACGACGTAGGGGGCGTTTGAATATTAGATGTCGCAGCGTGTAGCCAACATCGAGTGGATCAGTTCTATGTGTATCGCGAAATGTCACAGCGCCCCCTTCGATGACTGCGCGGGAAAAACGCGCTACCTGCTATCATCCCATAGCAGGTACGTCCGGGGTTGAATGTAGTTTTCTATGGAGTGGTCCGCGGTTGCAGGCAATTACCCATGCACACACACACAAGTAATAAACTTCGTCCACGTTTGACGCCATAAACGTGTAGTGGTGTGTGTGTATGTGCGAGTGTGTGCGTGTGTTTGTGTGACTTATTGAGTGTGACTCTGTGTGTGTTTTGATATGTGTGACATGATTAATTTTGGTAGGGATGTTATTTGGATCTGCAAAGACCGAATTAATACCGAAATCCCAATTGTTTTATTCAAACATCACAATCATTTAAGCATTATTTGGCGCAAGTCGATTTTTGCACTCTCGCAAACAATGCCTCCTATTTATTCAAGCGTGAACACATACCACCCAAAATGGTACCAAACGATTTGGGATGAAACACTCTTTCATATGGTGTATAATAATTTACTTTTCATAAATGATTCTTAAAATTATTAGCATTTTTCTAGGTGTAAAGTTTTTTTTGACTCACACTGTATATAGCTAAAGTACTGATTTCGAGTGAATCAGTTGAGTTTTGTACAGTGCCAGTGGTGTTTGAAATGTTGAGATTGAATGGCACAGCTTTTATTTAATACAAGGCCAGGGTAGTAATGCAGCTATATATGTCACTGATGACCACTATGCTTTACAGCTAGACTTTACTAGTGTAGTAGTAGTGCAATTGCAGGTATGACTATGGAATGGATGACAATTAAATCTATTTCAATATTATCACCAAGTCCAGGCGCGCCGGAAGCAGTTTGGGATTGAGGGGGCTCACCTTCCAGGGGCAAAAACGTAACGAGCAAAAACGTTTGGAAGGGGGGGGGCGAAGACAAATCTGCATCACCACCACCACCACCACCACCCTTGTTGGGGGCAGAGCCCCCAGGAAGCTCAGGGGTTTTAGGTAACTAATAACGGTTAGATGAGCATACAAGGGGACCGCCTTAGGGCCCTTGGTGGGATCCGGGGGCAGAGCCCCCGTAAGCTCTGGGGTTTTAGGCTTTTATACGGTCAGATGAGCATCCAGGGCCCCGCCTCAGGGCCCTTGGTGGGGGCAGAGCCCCCAGGAAGCTCAGGGGTTTTAGGTATTTAATAACGGTTAGATGAGCATACAGGGGACCGCCTTAGGGCCCTTGGTGGGGTTTGAGGGCGGAGCCCCCGTAAGCTCTTGGGTTTTAGGCATTTAATTACGGTCAGATGAGCATATTTTGATACCTCATTTGTGACATTGGCAGGTCACAGGGGCCAGTTTTGGGGGGGCAAAAATGCGTTTTGCCCCCCCCCCCACTTTTTTGATTGGGGGGGGGAACTGCCCCCCCCCCCCCCCCCTGTCACCCCACTTCCGGCGCCTATGACCAAGCCCTTCAGTCGTCACTCATTATGCAACTGCAAGATCAAGATTTTATAGGAAACGATACTGTACAGAGATGTTGACATGTGGGACTGAGGATGAAAACATAAACACAAAAATAACACAACTTTCAGGTATTCTCCTATTCAAAACAAAAAGAAAGTAGATGATAAGATAATGCTAATGGAGCGGCTTAATTGCAGAATAATTAATAAACAACATATTTCTCACCAACTTCGCCAAATTTCCTCTCACGACAGGACGACTCTACTACTATAGACTAATTTACCTATCTTCACTCTCTGCACTCACAACAAACACAACAAAGTTGTGCAATTTTATATTCAAATGTTTGGGTCTAGCGCCATCTATCGAGTACCGGGCCGTGCCAAGTTAATTCACCGTCTTTGTCAATGATTTTTTTTTTGGGGGGGGGAGGGGGTGACTGTTGGTTGAACCGGCGGGGGAGTGCACACCTGTGCATCCCTATGTCGCCACACAAATTCACTTATATATCTGCAATAATCTTCAGCAGTGAAGGAGGCAGATTATCCTGAAGGAGAATAAGAAGAAGAGTGGGGGACACAAGTTGCAATGCCCTATAAATGGTTGAATGCCTCTCTCTTTTTCCCCCTTTTCTTTTTAAAATTCTATATCATACCACTACAGTTCATCAGCGTATGACATAATTTCGTGGCTGGAGGAGGGTGGGGTCTAGGGGTCCATGCATGATATGCTGAAATACCAATGGAGGAGGGAAGGGGAATGAAAACTGTTAATGAAATATTGATGTGTTGTGGTATTTTATCTATATTAATAAGAATATATTTTTAGCCGAATTTTGTATTTCAAAAGTCTAAGAAATGTTTCCATTATCAATTTTGCTCTTGTTTTGTTTTATTATGTATCGTAATATTTACCATTCATTAATTCATTTACTGTTTTACATGGCATTTTGAATGTAGGCTATCGTGTAATACGTGGCTCTCTTGCAAAGCAGTTTTCATGTACTGAAGAGACTACCCTGTCTAAAGAACACAGAATAAATAAATTTAAACAAAGAAATGGTATACAACTCAAATACTTTAAGTTATGAACAAGAACAACTTCTTAACCCCCGCCCACCACCAATAATCCCTACACCCCACCCCTCCCCCTCTTTATTCCTTGCTTAGATACCCGTGTTTAATGCAGAAAAGAGTCTTGCCGCCGTCGGCTTGGAGCCCACTCAAAGGCTAAGTGAAATAGAGTGGAAAATTTCGTAATCACGAGAAAATTATTCTGGGGATCGGAAACAACCCGAGTAGAATGAATTCGGGAACAATGGCTCCCACTTTTCTCTTGAACACACTTCAAGAGTTTGCGACTTTTTTTTTCAAGTGGAGAGGGTAGTCAAACATAAAAAAGAAAGACGTTGGAAGAGTAAAGAGAGAAAGAGAGTGAGAGAGATAGAGAGAGAGAGAGAGAGAGAGAGAGAGAGAGAGAGAGAGGGGGGAGAAAGAGAAAGACTGAAGTCACGGGAAAGGAAACAAAAATCGGTAAATCTTTTCCGGTTGGTACCATGTCGGTACTTAATGAATTCCTTTGATGACAGAGCAAGACTTAGCCCATTAATATCAATCCATTTGAGTTTAGACCTACGAATATATTTCGGACCAAAATAGTGTGAAACTCCAAAACAGTAAGAACCGTGACGTGGCGCGTTCCCACTAGCGTTGGATCCATGCACTGACCGAGATAATGTTCTCAAGTACATCAATGAGTATCTTCGAACTTTTTGTCTTTTCTTTCTTTTGTTTTCCTTTCGTTTTCTTTTTCATTTTTTGTTCGCCCTTTTTTAAACTTGAGATTAAGGTTAAATCAACAAACAAACTATAACAGTTTGACATGGATCGGATGAAGGATATAAAAGTGGTAAATCGTTGAAAGTTAAGGCCAATAATTATTGTATGATACAGAGCTAGGTATAAGATTTGTTTTCTTTTGGGGGAGGGGTGGTTATTCCTGCCCTTGGAAGTATGGAGTATAAAAACTTCTTTTTTTTTAACCTATTTTGTACTTTTTATGCAAGTACACCGTGAGCATTTGATTTCACACTCATATTCTCTTTGGTCTGGCCAACAACTCCTCCTGTTCCAGTGATGTTATGCATAGGCCTTCCACATTAGGCCAAGTAAAATTGATACCAGTTTCCCGTCCGTAGTTTTCGAAAATGAGGAGAAGTGGACCCATGTAATTTGATATGACATACATTATATGTACATAGAAATACTATTGAGTCAATTTAAACATAAGTTTTGTTAATTCAAATTCCATTCGTACATGCTCTACTGAGGCCAAAACCAGTGTGCAGTCATTGTCACATCATATTAATGAGTTTTACCGACCCAATCGTCTATAAAAAAATTATGTCCTCAGACTGTTATAAATATAATATTTGAATAATGTGACGGACAGAAGAAATGAAGGAGGGGAAGATAAATAAAAATTAAAAATTATTCGGCCATAGTGTCTTTCCTTCTTTACATCGTTTTTGATAGCTCATCGCCTTTGATTAGTCTTCATCTATTTTTATTTTCTGAGCTGGGATCGAAATTTAAAAAGTGATTAATCGCAAATGTTATAACTATTAATAAACGGCGTTTCTTAACCACCAATTCTAATGTATGAAAAGTCAGCCGCAAAACTTCCCTGTATATCTTTACTCGAAGGATATTGTTATAAGTAAGTAACATGAGTCGTGATTTTTAAATGAATCGTTTCCCATATGTATAAAATCAATATCACAGACATTTCCGGTATTTCCCCCAAATTGAATTATTATTCATGCCTTTATGATGTTCCGATCAATTCACCCCAAATCCCTTAAATATATATGCCGCAGTAATATTTATCATTTGACTTCCCTCAATTAATGTAGTGAGCACGAAAGTTGTGGCATATTTTTAGAATGATTCTTTCGCATATGGGTCCAATTTCACCAAAGACTGTCCCCCCCCCCCCCCATAATTGCCTCGATTCCAACTTTGCAGTCTCTAAATATTGATTCCGTTTAATAACGGCAGCAGTGAGGATGCAAATATATTATCAATTTATAGCGTCGCATGATTCTTATTTTTCATTGATATGTTTATATTATGGACCAATAGTAGAGACCAATAAAATTTCAAAGACAGATCTTTTCAATAATTCATTTATATTTTCTTCTCATTTTGAAATGGTATAACGATTATTAGCATAAATGATGAATTTTTAATAATAATGAAAACAATAATTGTGGATTCCTTTTTCATAAATTTGAATTAAATGTATACGAATAGTTTTATATCTAGGTGGATTTATAATGTAAAGGGTCATCCACCCCACCCCCCCCCCCCCCACTACCCCCCCCCCCCCCCCCCAACCTCTCCAATAATCAATGATATAACGAGTCATTGCCTTACTGTTTGCCAACAAAGAGAACAATAACAAAACAACAAATCAGTGGGCGTTAACAGAAAACAGTGGTAGGAAGCAAACAAAAACGTTACCCCTGCTGTTTTGACAAACCATTAGGGCCCCTTTTCAACAAATCCGATTCCATTTAAATAAAAGAAACACGATTAGCATTCCCCTGTTTTTCTCTCGATTATACGTTCCAGAGGTTTCCCTTGGTAGCCATTAACGTACCGCAACAATAGGGGGGTCATTAGCAAAACGACTTTCTAGCACCAATTCATTGTTCATTCAACGGTGGCAGAAAGGATCATTTCTATTCTTGGCTTTTAAAGAGAAAATTGGGCTCTGGTAAAGACGAACACTAAAATTAATGATTCGAGGGCTTTCTCATTCTATTGAAGTCAATTTAGAAGAAAGTAGTGATTGGAGTATCCACTTGTAAAGGATTCCTCTTCAAATCCTCTGATACTCAAAATATTATGACATGAAATACCTGAAGTGTTGGGCACAAACAATGATGTCAAATGCATGTGTAGTCCTATACAGGTCTTATATACCCGTTTTGTGAGTAATGCATGTTTTTTTTGGGAGGGGGTTATCAATTAGAGTGAGTCAATTTCTTACAGATTGGGGGAATCCGAAACATCACTATACAAATCCATTACAAAAAGCTTCCAGACAAGTTCATTTTATAATCTTATTGCATGACCAGATCTCGACTTTATCTTTAAAAATCCCAAACCACTTTCCACTCCTTTAAAGCCTATACTCCCTTCCACCCGTGGAGAAATCATCAACAAACGGAACAATTAAAAATGCGAAACCGCAGGTGAGTCAACTTTGGGCGTGTAACGAGCCCAAATGTCAGAGCAACTAGTCGCTCTCTCCTTTGTGTGCTTTGTTCATGAACAAAAGCACAAATTGCGGTTTTTATCGTTTCTCTTTGTAGTATGGTGTCTGCTACTGGAGTGTTTTAGGAAACGATTATTCCTTTCTATTGCAGTCTACTTGAGATCACTTTCTTGTTATTGTTGTTTATCTTTGCTTCTGGTTTACTATTTGTATTAAGAATCCATTGTTTAGGAGTAAACAAGACTCCTTTTGTTTCCGATGATGCGATCTAAACGTTAGCCAGAGAGGAGTCTAACATTGATTTCTACAGAGTGTGTCACGATCCCTTTTGTTCGCTTACGTCCGTTCGATTCTTTTTGTCACGTATTTGCACCCAAAGTCAATGATATATGTTTCGATGAAATAATGATTAGACCGCGATTTCAAAGGGCTGTTAATTTTAATAAAAGTCTAAATAAACAGTCGCGGAAATTAGGACAAAATTAAGGAATGTTTATCTACTTTTTGTCATTTTATTTTCAATTTTTTAATGGACTCCAATTCAAGTCCTTCTAGAGACTCAATAGATTTTAAAAAAAGAAGAAGAAAAAAAACTTTAATTTGCAGCCTTAGTTTGATATGATATGATGATAAAGGTATAGTTATAAAAGGCTGAATAAGATAAATAATACATTCTTATAAGGAATTCAATCCGTCTATTTGTTTGTTTGTTTGTTTTACCTGACTGCTAAAGAAAGCAAAATGATGTGTGCTTGTATAGGTATGCCTATAATTGCAACCAGTCCTCTCCGAAGGACTTGGAAATGAAGATCAGTGCCTTACCATAGGGCAATAGTGCATTGATTTGGTTTCGCATCCGGGACATTCCGGTTACGAGACCACTGCTCTACCACTGCCTCCGTGAGCCATTACATAATTATAATGTCGAAATCATCAATAATATAACACTTAGAAAAACATAGCACCATTGATAACCAAAATAGTTCATAGTTATCGAATGTTAAATTTTTATCGAGCCTCCACAACCCACCGGAAAAAATATTGTTTGAATTACCATATTAATTAGAACTTTCCTGTATTAATGTTAATGGAGAATGCTTTATTTCCTGCTCTTTTCAACTAGGGTGTGCCAGTAATCCATTTAATCTCTCTTAATCGACAGTCGACAATGGACTTGCATCATCTCAACTTTTAAGTGAGCTATAATTCGATGACATTAATTTTAAAAAACATGAAAAGGTTCACGAGGTTGCATGTTCCAATTTATTAAAATGATTTCCAGATATATGATTTTGTTATAATTCTGCTGTAGTTGTTTCTTTTGTTGATATATCAGTAGCATTATGTCATACCCGACATGACGGGCGGACATTTTATGGGGGTGAGGTTGGTATTTAGCAACATCTGCAATCCCCGTTTTTCTCCCTTGACGCGGAGAGAAGTTCATCTTTTATCTATTTTCTACTTTTGGGTATTCTCTGAAATATTTTCCATATTTTAATTTACTTTTTGGAGAAGTTGCGGGGGAGGAGGATGACAGAGTTGTCCCAGATTTTGAGACGCGGAATCGGGCATGGATATATTGATGTGAAGAAGAAGTTAATATATGAGATACAAATATTGACAAGCAACCAATAAAAGTAAAGACAATTACAAATATTTTTTGTTCTGTTTTGTTTGATTTGTTGGTGTTGCCGATGTTGTTGTTTTTAAAAAAAATTAAAAGATGGAGAGAAAGACGTTATTGAAAGAAAGGTGATGGGGAAATAGAGAGGGTTTTAGAAGGGAGGGGAAAAAGAGAAAATAAATATAGAGAGGGGAAGGAGGGAGAGAGATAGAGGAAGGAAGAGAGAGAGGAGAGAGAGAGAGAGAGAGAGAGAGAGAGAGAGAGAGAGAGAGAGGGGGGAGATGAAAGGGAACGGGTGAGGGGAAGGAAACGAACGTAGAGAGAAGGAAGGAGGGGTGAAGATTAGGCGATATAAATCATAAAGAAGAAGAAGGAAAAAGAAAGAAGAAAAAGGAAGAAGCAAACAAAAATTAGAAGAAGGGGAAGAAGAAGAAGTCGAAGAAGAAAAGGCAACTGGAAGAAGACGAAGGAGAAGAGGAGAAGGCGATAAAGAGGTGAACATCAATGACCACCATAATGTTCTGTGACATACATAATGACATCCTTAAAATTGATCACAGCTTACCGTCGACAAATTGCTATCTTTCAAATTGAAAAACTACACAATGATG